>PVIH01004973.1:0-131120 GCA_004025045.1 Sigmodon hispidus | reverse complement strand
AAAAAAAAAAAAAAAAAAAAAAAAAAAAAAAAAAAAGAAAAGGTGAGTGAATATGGTGTGGGAAATTTAGCCACAATGAACTAAATATTTATGGCTACACACTTGTTTATGATTTAAAAGATTGCCTTTACAGAAAGAATTTGTGTGCAAGTCATTAAGTTGGGGAGAGGGATGTCTGATAGGAAAGTATGTTCTCTATAATTAGAAATCCTTAGTCAAATGCAGAAAGGAGAGTCAGGAAGCCATGTAATGAGGCATTAATACGGATGACACACAGGGCGTTTACATGTGAAAGAAAGAAAAATATAGATGGTTGGGGGTCTCACCTAAAAACAAAGGTCAATGCTACATAGCTGCTGAAACATCTCTAAATATCTCAAAGGGGAAGCATCTGGAGTGCATGTGATGTGTTTGAAGAAGATACTAAAATATTTTAACAGAATCCATATTTAAAACTACTAAAATATATCACTCATGCATGAAAACCAGAAATTAATACTTTACAAATTTTTTTATCTCATGATAGATTTATTTAAGTGCAATGCAAACTAAGATACATGAATATACATTTAATATTCTGCCTTATTCTGCTTCAGAAAAGCTGATGAGTGTGTGTGTGTGTTTGTGTGTATGAACACACATGTGTACATGTGACCTGTACTTGTGTGTGGTATGTACTCATTAGGCTGTAAAGCCTGTGAGAGGTTTTCAAACCTGGTGACCAATTTCAGTCCCCAGAATTCCTATGGAAACTGTGTGTCTGGTAATTATTCTCTCGACCTTATTAGCATAATGATGGCCTCTTTCCTTGGTACTTCATTTTTATCCACTATCTCCCAGAGGTCTTTAAGCTTGTTAATAATCATTACAGATAGCCAATGGAGTGAATCACGGCTAAAATGAACTCACCTGAACTAAAGAGATTAACCCTACTCAAGCCTGAAGTGCCCCATAAGTATTCATCAAAAGTCCCTTTGCATCAGCAAATAAAAAAATAAAGAGAGTTACAGGGAAATTACCCCGCGTGGGAACACATATTTTTGCTTCAGTGAATGTCTTTCTCCAAGTGTATCCATCCATAATTAGCATTGCCAGACACACTCCAGGCTGCTCCAGCTTGCATATCCTACAGATGGAGCTGGGACTTTCTCCATGCCTCAGCATTTTGCAAGATGCCACCATGTAACTGTCAGCCAGTATGGCTCTGTATAAAATGACATCCTAGCCATGGCACATGTAAAGAAAGCTAAGCCATTCTTCAAATGTTGCCTAATTAACTTGATTCTTCTCCATTTTGCTTACTTTTGTAATCCTAATCTGGGCATAGGAAATTGTTTATGACTCTTGCCCTGGACCATTCTCTGACTTGGCTGGCTTTTGGCCACTCTGAGCTTCCATCCAATTCTGGGTAGTGTTCTCATGTTTCTGCATGCAGAAGATACATGATCCACAGGGGAGAGACTGGCTGGCTGCAGAGCAAAGGCTAATGGAAGCCTAGGTCCATCCGGAGGACTTTTCCATCCTGCCTCCTACATTGCATGGCTGTCTCTCCTGGTGAGTTCAAACACACGAGTCTTTCATCATGAGTCAAGTTCTGTTTCTCGTTGGTTGTTATTAAGAGCAGCTTAGAGGAGATGAATGCTCTTTGCAAAGTCACAAGAAATCACTCAGTGTATGTGTAGCAGGAGAAATGTGGTGGGGAATGTATATTACAGGAAGGCAAGAGGAAGGGAAACAATATGAAGAAAAGGAGAAGGCCAAAGACACCTGACAGGATGCTGTTGTTCTGTGCCTAGTGTCTCTGGTGTCCTTTCTGCCTTATTCTGAAGCCTTCTCACAGGAAGTGAAGCCCTGCAGGAAGTTATCAACCTTCCTGTCAGAAGAGAAACGACAGTAGGAAAGTAAGAGGAAGGCAGGCCCTGGTGCAAGATTTGCTATGAGACTCTTGTCTCTGCTCAACTAGGACCAGTTTATTATCATTATTATTATTATTATTTATTACTATTATTATTAAAAAATTGTTGTACAATGTATTTTTTTTCATGATCCCCCATCATCTCCTCCAAGTTCCTTCCCATTTTTCTAGCCATAGACAGGTCCTTTATCTTCATGTTGCCATGAAGTCTTCACTCCGCAAAGTGCATTTTTAACCATCTCTTGGCCCACAGAACCATCTTGCACAATTTTATTACACTTCAAGAGGCTCACATATCAGTTACCTTCAAAGAACTCAGGTCTTCTCCCATGTTCCCTGTCATTTTCCAAACCCAGCTATGGCCCAAAGAACAGCTTGTTGCTTTGCCCTACATGTGACTGATTACCTGCACTTGAGGACAAATACACAAGTACACACACACTTTTTTTTAAGGACTTTGTATCTCAGATGTTATTCAGTGTGTTTCTTGTCATAAACATTGGAAGCTGAGGGTAAGTTTCAACAGGAAAATGGATGAAAGATAAGGACTAAATAGATGATGAGTAGATAGTTGATAGACAGAAAGGTAGGTGTGCAGGTAGATAAAGAGATGATAGATAGATAGATAGATAGATAGATAGATAGATAGATAGGTAGATAGATAGATGAGAGCATCACAAGTACATAAATATCACAGGTACCCTGAGATAGTCATAAGCAACTATGGGCTATCTCTTTCTACTCATTTGAGCAAATATCCAGCTTTTTGCCTGGATTTGCTGTAATCCCATCTGCTTCTCCTCTCTCTCAACCATCCTTCTTTCACTTTGTCTTGTCTGTCCGATGTCTGTACATTCCCCCCCTCTCACTTACATACATTTTTTGAGCTTTTCCTACCTTCTAGGGAACAGTTGTACTTCTAGCTTCTCCCTAAAAGAGCTTCTGTAGATCTTGAGTCAGGTACCTTTATCATTTTTCAGTTTGATATCTCCTGATCTTGGGCACCCTTGAAAACACAAGTCTTTCTCTGTGCCCAGCCTACTCCAGAGTCTAAGACCTCATGAAGCACAGAAGCAAAACACAAGCACACTTTAAACAGCTTAATAGCAGGACATTCAGAGTATGTATCCATTTTATGATAGTGTCCTAGGAACTTGAAAATACTAAAGTGAAATATAATCAACAGGGCAGAGTCCATCCTGGTTTTAGACGTTTGCCACTGTATCCTCACTTCCATTGGCCTTATCTCTTTCCTGTATAATTTTACATTCAGTTTCCTGCCCCTTCCCACCTCTGCCCTGCCTTCCTGGGAGCCTCTGAGGACTCAGTTCTTAGGAACTTCTCCATGCAGCTCACCAAGAGCCCTGGCCATGCCTTTAAGATGACAACTGATGTCAAGATAATCTCTGATGATTTACTCTTTTAGAGGACCTCACTGCCTTCTTCTATCTAGGTGTCCACAAACTTTCCAAGTGTTGGCACAACTCCAGTCCCCATAGATTTTCTGAGCAGAGTGGGGTGGATCTTCCTACAGGATCCATGCCCTGGGAATATGTTTGTGCTGGGACACTCTCCTTAACTGTCCTGGCCCTCATATTGGGCTTTAGAATCAAAAGGCCCAATGGGTGCTTGCTAGACAAATGGCATTGCCAAAGTACAACAGAACACACTTGCAGCTGGATTGTGATTTGTTCCTTGCCACTAAAGGCCATGTTTCTTGAAAGCTTCAGGATGCTCTCCTGCTATGGCCATGTTAAGTGGCAGCCATGAGGTCCAGCATCCTGAGAATTTGCAAGCTTCTTCCTGAAATTTGTCTGTTCTACTGCCAAGGCTTCGATGTCAATGTGATAGCCTCTCAAATCAATGTCACCTGTGGATGTCCAATTAAAAGAATCATGTGAGAACAGGTGATAGATATGAGTCCTGAAACTCGAGAGAAACTGACAGAAATGGACCTCATCAGATAGTAACTGGCGTGGGGATCTGGGCAAGAAGACAAACTTCAATTTTACTATTATTTACTTAGCTTTCCTCAAATTCTTGGTTTGCATGCTCTCTGGCTTTTAAGTGACACATCAGAATCCGAGCACTTCTGCTTACACTCACTTCGTAGCCCCATGAGGAGTTCTGTTAGTGGCCACAGAGCCCACTCTGGGAGTCCACAGGCTCAGCACACAGTGCAAGTGTTTGAAGATACATTCTTCTGGCAACACTTAGCTATGCCTTTTATTCAGCATTTAAATAAAAAAAAAAAAAAAAACCTTCTCATTCTTAAGTTCATCTCTCCAGACAGACTCAGGACTTTTGGTATTTGCATGTTCCTTGGGCTGGAACCCATCTCCTGCCAAAGATACAGTTTCTGTTTCCTTGTTTTAAATTCTGTGCCTCCCTACTGGGATGCTGGAGCACAGACACAGGCATTCACTGAATCCAGAGCTATCGGTTCACAGCTCACATGAAAGAGTGAATAGAAGAATTGTGAATAGAAGAGGCAGCTCTGGTAATTTACTCCACATTTCAAAATGCATCATATGGACAGATTTCCACACGTTAGGAAATGATATCAAAGCACTTCAAACCAGGCCTCAGTTGCGGCTGTAAAAACAGTTTCAATTTAGTTGTAAAGCTGTCTGAACTCTATCAAAGCTTCATTATTTCCACACGGTTTTGTTTTATTCTATGACCCTTTGTTAGAAAAACAACAGGCTTCCAAAAACATTTTCTTAGGGCATATGCACCCTCAAACGCAATGGGTGTCTGTGCATGTAACACCAACACAAATTCTTCAAGGAAAAGACATCAAGCCAAATACAATTCTATCCCAATAGGATCTTATTTTCTTAGACAGAAAATATATTCACAGAGGCAGGGAGCCTGTGCAACAATGGTGGAGGTCAGCTAAGGTGGTACATAGCTCTCCACCAAAAATGGGAGGCAAATCTATGTTGTGATCAACTTCGCCAGAGAATGAAGATGTGGGAAAGGAAGAAGGTATGTGAATAATCAAGCTGCCAGATGTAAAAGTCTGTCAGTGCATTGGTAAGCCATCCACACAAGCCCACTGTACACATAGGATCTTTATTCTTTATTAACTATAGATTAAAATACATGGAAAAAATGTTTATCATAAGCATGTGATTTCCCTTAAACAGCACAGCTTGACAGTTATTTACACAGCCTTACACAGTATCACAGATAACCTGCACTTAAAGGATGTGGAGGAAGTATGTAGGCTACAAGTGAATGTTGCACCATTTTTCACAAGGGACTGTGCAGCTGCAGATTTAAGTATCTCAAAAGGCTTTAGAATCCATCTAGTTTGTATAAGGAGAGACCTGATCAAGATTCTTAGGCAAATAGAACCAGGATGAGAGTGGCTAGGTCTGTATGCATGTCTAGATAATTGATGTAAATACCCCAACCACATCAGCACCGATGTCTATGTCCATATCTACACAACCTCCTTATCTACATACATAACTGCATTTCTAACTACATCTACATCTATAGTTACATCTATACAACCATATTTCTATTTGTATCCATATCTATATCTACATCCACATCCATACTTATATCTGTATTCATTCTTCATCTACATCCACATCTTCATCTCTGTCTATGCTCACAACCATACCTATACATGTGTCCATATCTATATGCATAGCCATATTGACATTCATGTCTTTAACACTGACACTGCCTATACTCAGGTTCTCTACTGCCTCCTGGGTATTCAGTGGGTTTGTTTACCCTTTTCTGTGGAACAGAGCACAGCCTACCTGCTCTGCTGCTAAAGTGTAGTGGCCCTCCATTATCTAGGAGTGTGCAGGACAGATAGTCCAGGACAGAGGACAAATCCGAGGGAAGTAAGGGGTGGGTGAACACTACAGAGGAAGGTTGGATGACAGAAACAATGGTAGCAGTTGACACAGATTCAGATGTGGATTTTGTGGGCCATCTTCACAAATACCAGCTCTAAATCAAGGGGGCCAAGCCACTCACAGCAGGTATACATGAACTCTCAAAAACAGTGCTGAGTGATGGAGCTCAGATGTCATGAAGCATGCCCCTCTCCAATACATACTGCAGATCAGAGCAGGTCTCCAGAGGGCCCAAAGTAAAGACAGGAGCTGCATGGGGGCCATTTAGGGCTTTTTTGAACAGGTTGCCTTGATGTGTCCCTTTTTGTAATAGCTCATTTGACTTTTGATATGTAGAATTTTGTGCATAGAGATGGTCAAATGCAAAGACAGAGGCAGCAAAGCTTTAGCACCTGGGAATGTTGTATGTGCTGGACTAGTTTTTGCATCAGGAGAGAAATTAACTTGAGAAGTTAATCACTTCCCCTGTCATTCTTAAGGCGTTTACCAGCTTAGATGAGGCATACATAAAGATATTGACCCAGAGACTGCAGGAGTTTAAATGACTTGGCCAGATTCCAAAGTGATCAGGCATCTTTTTAAAGACTTGATGCCATCCAGCAAGGCCCCTGACTTCGAAGAATGAAAGCCACCCAACAAAAACTTGTATTCCTCTAGAACCCACATAGTCACTGTGTGTAGGCCTCCACAGTGTCCCATAATGGGACCACTCATTCTTCTTGCTGAATCCCATCAGGAATCTTAACCTATTTGGGAAAAGTTATGTTGGTGTCTTTGAGATGTGTGTCCAGCTTGTGACAAAGACATGAGATAACATCAGAAATATCAGATGGTGGAATAAAATGACTCACAACACTTAGGAAATATTGAAAAGAAGTTCTACAGGGCTGAAAGAATGATTCAGTGATTAAGAGCACTTACTGCTCTTGCAGAGGACTGGGCTTCAGTTTCCAGCATATCAGGCGACTCATAACTGGTTTCAGGTGGTAAGACATCATATGATTCCTAATGCACCTGCATCTACATAATTAATAAATGAATAAATCTTTAAAAATCAGTTCTAGATCACGCTCAAATTTTATGTACCCAAGAGACACTCTGGAATGTTCTGATTAGAGAGAACTGTTCTCTCCATTACTGGCTTTAGAAGGTATGAAGCGAGTGGTACCCCTCAGGGTGTGAAGCTAGTGGTACCCCTCAGGGAGCCTTGCTGTCACTTCACACACCAACTAGGATCCTCCAGGATCCCACCTCTTCTGCCGTAACAATGGTCCAAGGCTAATCATTGCTCATTGATTTTGCATATTGGAGCAATTTTGGGTTCACATTAAAACTGAGCAGGAAGTACAGAGTACTTCCCTCCCTCCATATCCACACTTCATAGGCTCCTATCTCTAACGTCACACCTATGAGTCCTGCATGGAAAACTGATATGAACACATGGTTTTCACCCAAATCCCATGGTCTGTACTAGGATCTTCGGTTCCGTGCCCTTGGTGGCGGTGTGATAATGTGTGCCTTCTATTGTGGTGTCATGCATAATATTGTCACTGCTCCCAAGTTCTCCTATAGTTTGCCTAATCATATTCTCCCCCTGCTAGTTCCTGGCAACCTCTGTCTGGCTCTGTGCTTGTACTTTTCTCAGAATGTCATGCACTTGGTACACTAATTGGAATTTACTAAAAAAAAAAAAAAAATGGAATCCATGGAAGAAACGGTGTGTAAATAAAGTGCAAAGTCAAAAAAACTGGGTACTAGCAAGTCATACTCTGTAATCACCAAAGTGCACATCCACAGATCCAAGCGTGCTGATGCATCCACTGAATCCCCAGGCCAAAAGTCCTAATGTTTTCAGGAAAAGGCAAGCATTCTGCTTTATTAGGATTTGTTATACATTGGGCTCAGCTTCTACCAGAGAAGAATATGAACCTTCAGTGTGGGAAGAATGGACCTCCTACCCTGTATCCCAAATCTTCTTCCCGCCTGCCAGGGAAGTAGATCTCTTCCTTCAGAGACTTTTCCTTTGGGAGTCTTTTCCCTTAGAAGCCCCATTTCCTCATAAGTGTTGCATCTTTCAGGCCTCTGTGCTTTCTGAAGTTTTGATTTATGATTTTAAATTAATGTCGTTTATGGTGAAAATTTATATAGTGCTTTTAGCTTCTCAGTTTGATTTCTCCTCTGCTCTGTCTTCTTATCTCACTGAGGCAGCTATTATTTGTCAGAAGAAATGGAGACAAATAGAAGCGGACACATTCTGCTTGTTCGCACCAGAAAATAAGCAGAGACTGAATCTGGTACTGCCTATGGTATGTTCTCACAGGTCACAATTTATGCTCAGCCACATGAAACAATTGTTCCTTCTCAAGAAGCCTTCTGATGCCACTGCCCCTGGCTCCTCATCACACCCCAGGAACATCTTCTCTGTCCAAGTGTCTTTATCTGAATCTAGTGGCAGCAGCAGGACCTTTCCTGGACCCCACAGCATATGAGGACCAGCTGTCACTCACTTGTGAGATGCACATCAGGGCCAGCCCTCTATACAGCCCCATAAAAGTTACCTTCCTGCATCTCAGCAGCAGGGCAAGGTGGGCATTTTTAGTGCCACTTCACAAGAGAGGAATGAAGGCAAAAACTGATAGCAGATGCTCCCAGGGCCACAACCTAGGACAGGGTAAAGCCTGAACAGGCCCCAGGAAGGTCTACTTGGGCGCTGTTATGGGTACATAGACTCACTGCCTCCCACTGCTTTCAGGGGCGGTACCTGCTGCTCTGGGAATACCTTGGGCATTCTTTCCCACCTCAGTTCAGTGCTACAGACTCAGAGAGAACCTAAAGCAGAATGAACTGGTGAATTCTCAAGTAGCATTGGAAAGTGGCACTATCCATAGGAATTTCCGGTGATGCCCATGAGAGGCATCTATTCCAGATAAGCCAGAGAACTTACAAATAAACAACGCAGTTCCATACAGATGTGAGCCTTCAAAGGCTGAAAGTCTCAGCCAGGGATAAAATGGAAATTTGGTACTGCCTCAGTGTTGTTCATCCTCACCTATCAACACTGAGATATTTTCCCTGACAGGACCTCAGCAGCAGAGATGAACCTACATGAGTCAGATCTGATTTCATGTCTACAGAAAATAGCAGTCATTCCCTCATTCCCATGCTGCTGCAGTTAAGATCCAGGCTCCACAGAGCCCAGTGTACATTGTACAGAGCTTTACAGTAGCTGTGTTCCCTTGACATGACTCCATTTCCATCTGTTTGCAGAAAACATTTCAAATTCTTCTCCTCCACAAGTATTGCAAAGTCTCTTCCCCCAAACTGCATGTGTCATTTTCACCAAACCAAACACATGCGTCATTGTTCATGATCACCATGCAGGTGGTGTCTCATCTACAACATATATAAGTGTCCTTACTGGGCAACACTAGGGACATGTGTGGGTGACATTCTTAGGGAACTGCTTTCTAGTTTCTTGCCTTCCCATAGCCCTGGACTGATAAGACCTGTGCCTGCTGTCGGTCACTCACCAACTGTCACTTCAGAGCACATTTTTCCAGGGCCCTGTTTATCTTCACTTGGAAACCAGAAGGGATAGTGAGCTGCTTCAGAGGAGGATGGAAAAGCCATGTGAGGTGCCAGCCAGGGCTGTAAAGAAGAATACACACCACCCCCTGAGCACAGCTAAGTGCCCTGGGACATCTTGGAATGCATTTTCCTTCAGTGTTGGAAGGTAGACATCCACCATGCCGGTAGAAGGGAGACACTACCACCTCCTTCAGACACATTGACAAAGCAAGAAGTGGTTGATGCTTCTTCGTTATTAAAGGACCAAATAGGGACACTGGGTCTTTTAGAGAAAAGTTGAGTGCTGATGTGATAAGAAATTGACAGTAGGTGTGGCTCAAGGCTACAAACTGAAGGGGAGTAAAGAAGGGATTCTCAGGGATCACCAGCCTTTGGACATTTAAAGGGGAATTCCCACCCATGACCAGTTCCAACTATCAGCTCTGACTGCTCTTCAGCTGGATTATGTAGCTTTTGGAATTTTCCATGTAAATGATACCTGTTTACAAAGGAGTAACTAGACCTGAAGATCCTTTGATTTAAAAAAATAATAAAACTGTTCTTATCACTTACCACTGCCTTATCCCAATTCTTATTTCTAGACGAAGATGCAAGCCCCTAGGGACTCTACCAGCCTGTTAAGGATTGAAAATAATTTATACTAACAAAGAGTGGAAGAGACCTGCCAAACAGACATCCCCAAGTGCAGATCCAGGCAGATGAGATGGGCACAGAGTTCGTGACACAGAGGGAGGGTACTAAGCCAGCCATTCACAGTAAATAGCAGCCAAGTGGATCCTCAATGGCTGAGAAATAGGATTATGAGGTGCTGCTATGCAGAGAAGGAACAGGCTAGGCAGGCAGGTGACTTTCTTCCACCGCAGAGCAAAGACACAGCTCAGTGTGCATGGGTGAGAATCTGCTGGTAGATGCCAATATCTCAGTGTTAACTATGGGCTTGCTGCGAGACACAGGACTTCTCTTAGCTATACCATCAGTGTTGTGTTGCTCTGGTGATCTGTTTGCAGAAGGATCCCATGCAGTGCACATTGGCCTTACATTCAGAATACAGCTAAGGATGATGACCTTGGATTTCTGACTCTCCTTTTCTTATCTGCTAAGTGCTCAAATTATACCTGCACATTGCCACACCTAGTCTGTGAGGTTCTAGAGATCAAACCTTACAACTGATGGGCAAGCATTATATCAACTGAGCAATATCCCCAGTGCCCATCATGGGATCTATTTGCATTTTTCTACACACTTCCATCCAGCTATGCCAACACCATTTGTTAAATATACTATCTTTTTTCCATTGAATGTTTTGGGCCTCTTTGTCAAAGATCAGGTGTTCATAGCTTTTTGGGTTAATGTCTGGATCCTCAATTCTATTCTATTGGTCCACAAGTCTGTTTCAAAGAAACAGAGGTATATAGTGAACATGGAGGGACATAGTCCCTGACCCTCGCCAACTAACTGCCCACTGGGCATGTGCATGATTGCTTGCTTTGAACAGTGTCCTAGAAAAGGGCAAGCGGGGCCATCTATGGCAGCTACAGAAGAACACACCACTCCAGGCCTTGGTCCCTTGCCTATCTCTACTAGAGTCACCTACCTTTGCCCACCACCTTAGAGGGTGCTGGGTTGTGTTAGTAAGCAAGGACTCCAGTGCACTTGCATGCCCCACTGAACCGCACATCTTGGAATGTGTTTTGAACTCTCAGAGATGTTGTGTGATTAACAAGACACTTGTGTGGGACGAATAATATTTCACTTTACTTTCCATTTTTCTGTTTTCTTTGGATGGTGTGTACAGGCACATGTGGTATACACGCTCATGTTCATATGGGTGTGTGTGGAAGCCAGAGGTTGATGTCAGGTGTTTTATTATTTCTGTCTTAGTTTGGTTTTGTGAGATGAGGCCTCTCATAAGCTCACTGACAGACTAACTGGATAATGGGCAAGACACAGAAATTCTCCAGTCTCCACTTCTGTAGAGCTAAGGCTACAGGTCCCCACCTCTGCACCCAACCTTTATGTGGGTGCAGAGTCTCAAGTTCAGGTATTCCTGGTTGTGAGTGAGCACTTTAACCATGAACCCTGGAGCAGCCATGGACAACTTTTTAGAGGATGGTTCAGAGTTCATAATTAACTACTCTGAGAGTGACATTTGGGCAAAATTTCCTATGTCCTAGCTGAGCCAGAATAAAGTTCACCCAGGACAATGACAGACAAAATAACAGAGAGTTATGTCTTTGGGTTTTCCTTGCAGTGAGCTCAATTCTCTTGTTCAGCCACCTCCTGTCCATCAGTCCTACACCTCTCAGACCCCCCCTTAGACCTCCTCAGACCCCTCTCAGAACCCCGAAGTACCCCTCACACCTCCTCACATCCTCTCACACCCCCTCACATCCCCTCACACCCTCTTACACACTCTCACACCCCCATACTCCTTCACACCCCCTCAAACCCCAGTGTCTCCTGTTCTCACACAGCCTTTGCAGTGAGGTTG
Organism: Sigmodon hispidus; assembly: GCA_004025045.1. Taxonomy (NCBI): domain Eukaryota; kingdom Metazoa; phylum Chordata; class Mammalia; order Rodentia; family Cricetidae; genus Sigmodon; species Sigmodon hispidus. The sequence goes on along the minus strand of PVIH01004973.1, from coordinate 119,242 downwards.
ATCTGGTGGGCTCTGTCTGGCGTTTATTTTCTCCACAGTTGCAATACTTTTTTTTTCTAAGAGTGGTTTAGCAGCTGTGTAAATTTACAAGGTCACTCCAGGACCCTCAGAAGCCCAACTATTTAGGAATTCTGGGGTCATATTTCAAGTAAGTGTGCATTCTACCCCTAACCCAAAGCAGTCGTGACATCCTACCCTTTAAAGAAAGATGTTCATCGATTCTCACTATAAGAACTTCAAAGGCCTAGGAGGGCCAGCTGCCATACTACTTCCTGATACTTCCTGCACACAGAGCCCCACTCCTGCTCAGCCATGGAAATGCCCACGTTGTCATGTGACTGGCTGTCTGCAGGGCAAATTCTATCCTCCTCTCCTCCTGTCTGAACTTGTTAAAGTGATCATTGTTTACATCCGTATCTAAACTTGGATTTTCTTCCAGAAGAGAGATGCTAATATTCCCCCCGATGGCTGCATAAATCATAGAATATTAGGTTACTATCTCACACCACTTCACGTGTTGGAGACTCCTCCCTGAAGGCAGGAGCTAAATTAGCATAGTGGGAAAGTCTCAGAGATGGAACCAGGCTACCTGTGAACCCCTGTGAGATATGATCCAGTCCTCTCCATTCTTCCTCTGAAATCGGCAGTTGTATAGGATGAAGGCCGGAGCAGTGAGTAGGTTGCACTCTATGAGCACAAGATATGTGCAGGATTTCACTTCAGCCTCAGTGGAACTTTTGAATGAGGCAAAGGCGGTGCAATTTTCTCAAATGCGCAACCTAAATCCCTAGAGAATGCCCGTCTTGTTTCCCAATGAGGAGCTGTTGGGGAGCTTCCTTTCTGTTACTTTCACTAGGGGACAACCCTCATGTATTTTTACATGAGGCCTTTGCTCAGGTTGGGATATCTGATACAGTAGTCTCCCCAGTCATGAATCCTGGGCTTGCTTACCAGCGCACATTCCTCAAGGACAGCATTGGATAAGCTAGGGAGAATGAGATCTTTGTAGAGGTTTCTCCCTCTCTGCTCTGCTCCATTTGATGGACTTGCGGCCACGGCATGAGCCAGATCCAATCAGAACCAATGATTTAAAGAGAGTCTCTCAAGAGTCATGAAAGAGACTGATATGTACCTCACCAACCCTAAGCCTGTGCCTGGTCTTTCTATACAGAACCCAAAGTAGAAGAATCCTGTGCAGACCAGAAGAAGCAGAGCAAAGAAACAAATAGAGATATAATGAGGGGCAAGACCCTTCTCACTTGAAGCTAAGCCTCTATATATCCACAGCGTAGGCTGCTGCCCCACATCATCAGCCTGGGACTCACTCAGTAGCCTTGCAGCAGAGCACATCTTTGTCTTTTAAAAAATATTATTTTATTATTATTTATTTATTTGTGTGTGTGTGTGTGTGTGTGTGTGTGTGTGTGTGTGTGTGTGTGTATGATGGAGGGCACCACACTGCTTCTTGAGTGAGGATGAAGTGTGACCAGATGTCTCATATTCCTCCTACCATGCCTTACCTTGTGATAGATCTGAGGTATTCCCTGAAACCATGAGTTAATATTTATAAACTTTCTCTAATTTTATTTTACTGATGTCTTGTCACAGCAATGAAATAAAGCAATTAATAATACAATAAATAAAGATGTCTTTTTCTACCAGGGTATTAAAATAGTATTGCTACTTTTGGAAACAGCTTATGAAGCTAGTGTGGTCAAGGCCCAAGGTGACCACGGTACAAAAAGTCCTGATAAACATACACGGTAGGTTGGTCTGGCTGGGTGTTGGCATAGGGCATAGGACACATCATGGCAGCACTTTGCTGCTCTGGAGGGAAATGCCTTTAGATCACTAAGGAAGAAGCAGGGACACTGGTGGGAAGAAGGAGGTTGCAACCTGAACACTGATCACCCTGTTCATAGATCAGAGTTCATGTGCACATTGTTTGCTTACTGTTTTTATAATTTTATTTCTAGAGCTGTGAGCCTGTCTGTGTGGACTACTTATTTTTCAGGACTTATCTCTGCATAAAGGCTAGACTGAGAATCAAGATTCTGCGAGTTAACGGGCATGAGCCACATCCCAGTAAGCCTCCCACATGGGCACTGAGACTGCAGTAGATTGAAACATTACTAAAACAACACCAATTATCTACTACCCTCTCTACAGCTTTGATATAGTCCCTGTTGTCCAAGAAAGAAGAAAATAATGGGTGAAATCATTCCCAGTAACCCAATACTTCTGAATGGCTTATTCTGAGCATTTGGGTCTCTTCTGGGGATTTACCTTAATGATATTATATTCAGTGAGTCTGGTTTAGATCAAACCAGGTTAAAGATCATGACTGTCAAGAAATGATGTCATTAGATCCCATTACTAATAAAGTCGGGGTCACCATGAGTACAGGGGCAGCTTAGAATCCAGGCTTTGTTTATCTTCAACCTGTACCCAAACCTAAGACTAAGTGATATCTAGACACTGAGAACTGACTGAAACCTAATAACTTACAGATTTGCCTCATATAATCAGTGTGCAGAGATGTGTCATTTTCTGTGGTTTTTATATCATTAACTTAAATGACTCAGTAGTAGCTTTGTATATTTCTATGAGTACTGCACCCAGTCATAACTTACACTTTATTGTGTAAAATAATCTATTAAAATCAGGAGAAATTTCTAAAATTTAAAAATATACAATGACTCAGAGCCACTTCCAAGAATTAAGAGAAATGAAGTAGACATGTGAAGAAACAGACTGGAGGGCTGGGAAGCTGATAACCCACATTCAAATCCCAGAACTATCATAAAAAAAATGCAGTCTTCTGTAGGGATTGTGCAGGAGATGTGTCTACTAGAGCTGATCCAATGGGAGAGAAAGATTGTAAGAACCAGAGGACCAAGAATTCTGCTGTGAAATCGTGTCTTCTGTATTTGACAGAGAAGCAACACCCATGAAATGTCAACCACAGATGATTAAATAAGACCTTAACAATACCAGGTCACATACCAAAGAAGTTGAAAACAAATCTCACAGGATGAAATCACTTGATAAAGAGCTGCAAGCATTTAATGACTGCTGAGAAAGGAAGAATTAGTCTTTTCCAGAAATAGGAACTCTTAACTGGTTATCCAATACTAAGTATATTAGTCCATCTCAAAGAGATTCCACCTCAAATAAAAATTTCCAAACATGGAAGACACCCAAGAAATGATACCTACAAGTTTGTCTGTCCTCTGACCTAAATACACATGTGTACATACACATGTACAAACATGCATGGATTTGTACATACACACTAAAAGAAACAAAATGAAGGATATTCTCTGAGGGTGTTTGAAGCCATTCCAAGTCTCAAGAGCCCTAATCAAAGAGGCCATACCTATTAACAAATTGAATAATCAAATATAGAGTTGATGTCTTGACTTGTTGTAATACTGTCCCAAAGTGCCTGAGACTGAAAAATTTATAAAAGATAGGTTCTAGAGTGCAGTACATCCAAAGAGGGAAATCAACTACATCTCTTTCTCCAAGAAGATGCTTATTGCTAGGTTACCTGGAGGCAAAACAAATTAATAAAAATAAGTTAAATTAAGATACAAGAACTAGCTAACAATATGCCTAAACAATAGGCTAAGCAAAATATAATTTGTATAAGCTTCTATGTGTTTCTGTGAGACAGCGAGTCTACGAGTTTAGATTACAGGCCAGACAGGTCAAAAATCTATTAACACAGATGAGGATGGTTACTTACATGAATGAGAGAGGGCTTACTTCAAGTCCTTGTCAGTTAGAGGTTTTGGTCTCAAGGACATGGAACAGTCCACAGGCTCTGTCTCATGGCGGAATCACCTCCTGGAGCCTCCATTTCTCAGTACCATCATTTGCTTGTAGGAGTGGGAAGGGACACCACAGTCTGACTAAAAGTATCACCTTTGTGTCCACAAAAGCCCTTTAGAGACCCTTGACACACCTCTTGGAGGCCCTGGAGTATTCAGTCCATCAATGAAGGCATCTGCTTCTTGTGTATCCCTCAGAGTCTCGCAGACTTTCCCCTCAGCATAGCACTCCCTTACTATGCTTATCTGCTCTACCTCTCACCTGAGTCATCCCTAACTGTCCAAGAAACACACTAATCAGTGTTCTTCAGAGGCACAAAGCCAATAGAGTGGACATTTATTACAAATGTAATATATTAGTTTGTCTCACATGATGTAGTCTGGGTTTTCAAAGAATGTCTGTCTTCACACTAGAAGACACTGGGTTGAAAATAAGTAACTTTTCTCAGTCTGGTGCTGAAAGCCTAGAAAATTCCTGGAGATTTACCGGCTATTAGTCCATGTTGGAAGCCTAAAGAAACTAGACTCTGATGTCAGTGACAGATGGCAGTAGCCGTAGTGGCATCATGGATGGACTTCCCCATAATACACAAAAGTCCATCAGGCAAGAAGCAAAAGCTTAGATTTCCTCATATCTGGGCCTCTTGCAGAAGGTACTGCCCACACTTAAGTCTTTCCATTTCAAATATTTAATAAAGATAATCCCTTCCAGATGTGCCTAGAATCATCTAGATGATTCTAGATCTTATCAAGTTGGAAATCAATAATAACCATCACAAATACCCAACATGAAACAGACAGAGCCCAAATACAGATTCAGTGCACAAGTGTGAAAACATGAAGCATCAATCAACTTTGGTGTCATTTCCCAATGAAAGGAAAGCATTATCTTCTCCAGCTATGTAAAAATTTGCCTTCACAAATCATGTACTACCTTGAGACAGCACAATGCATGTACTCTGACAAATAGATTTTAATGTCCAAAGCAATAGCACTAAAACATTAAACAATCTCCACATATATGAAGAATAAGTATACATCAATGACATCACCAAGGAATCAAGGAAGAAACCCCAAGAGAAGAGAGATGCGTTTTAACTGAGTAGTCAAACATCTGTGTCAGTTTCTGAGATGTAGCTGAATCAGTAAGGAGGGCAGCTCTGAAGTCTGTAAACATCATTATCAGAGAGGAAAAAATTTAAAATCATCCTCTACCTCTACCTGAAGAAGATAAATGCAAAAAGAACAAATTAGAGCCCAATAGAAAGATGTAATTTATAAAAGCAATGAAAGTTTAGAAAAAAAAACTAATGGAGAAATTCAATAATGATAGAAGTATTTTCTTCAAGAATGTAAATAGGAATGATACTGGAGCATCAGTGGTGGGCTGGTAAAAAAAAAAATGTCTAGCAAGAAAAAATAAAGCACAAACTGCTACTCAAGCAGGAATAAGAATTATTTGTTATGAAAGAGACAGAGATAAAAATGATGGGACACAGAGTACCAGCAATAAGGAATAAATCAATAAAAATACTTAGATAAAATGACAAAAATAGTCCAAGAAAAAATTAACCTAAGCAGATATATATCTACTTCCCTAACAAACTTACCTCAAAGAAAATTCAAGCCTAGAATGTTATTCTTTTGTTTCAGTGGTTTTTGTGTTTGTTTTTAAAACAGGGTTTCATGTATCTCAGTCTGACCTTGATGTTACTATGAAGCTAGGGATGACTTTGAATCTCTGATCCTCTTTCTTCTACTCCCTGGGTGATGGAAATGTATAAATGTGACATCAAACATGACTTACGCTAGAATAGAACCCAGGGGTTGTGCATGTTAGACAAGCTTTCTACCAACTGAGCCACCTCTCCAGACCCTTGCTTTTATTTCTGTTAAAGATTTAAAAGAAATGTTATTCTAAGCCTGAGACACTTCTTTCAGAACAGTTAGGAAATGGGGAGAGCCTCCACTTACTTTATGAAGCCTCTAAATAAGACCTTGATAACAACTCCAAACCTTATTAAGCCCTATCATAATCAATGTGGATTTATCTTCAATATGAAAGGTTGACTTCATGCATAAAAGAGAGTTAGTTTATTGTTCCATGTTAACAGATGGGGGAAATGGCATAATAAAAACAACAAATGCAGAAAAAAATCTATTCATGAAAATGCAGAAGTCTTTATGATAAACTCTGTACATGAGAATTAAATATGAGTTTATCCTATTATCAGAGGTGCAGGTAAAAAGATTTGCATCTAGAACCTTCACTATATGAACAGCAGGTATTTCTATCACAATGTAAGGACACAGAGGCTTTCTCTCTGGCCCAGTTATTCTTCTTCCAGAGGCTGCAGATGACCCAGTGAAGCCATGAAAGACATTCAGACTGGAAAGAAGTAACCCTGTTTTCAGTCATAAACTTTATAATGACATAGTAGAAAAGCCGCAGGGATCTAAGAGACAGGACTGGAGCTAACTAGTGAACTTAAGGGCAATATAGAATTCAATACCAAGAAATTAAAATCCTGTTTACACAAACAAGTATAAACCTAAACTGACATAGCAACGCCACTGAAAATGCCACTCATGTGGTAATAACAAAAACGTTCAACATTACCATTCAAACTATAAATTTCCATTGATAACTACTACAGAAATATAAATGAAAGAAAGCTATACCATGTTCGTGGGTTACAGGCAGCTGTCCTCCCTAAATGGACTTCTATTGGTATAGTTTCAAGAAAAAATGTAAACTGATTATTTTTCTAGAAATTTGTAAAGGGATAAGAAATTTATTTGGACAAACAAAGGGTGAAATACACCAAGATGAACAAAAACTGAAGGGTATACACCAAGTGAATCCAAAACCCAAAACACTGGAAAATGTAAGAAAAAATGCTAGATATACACAATGAAGTTTTCTCCAGCCACATAGAAAACATTACAACATTCTAGGAAAATAGAACTGGAGATAATTTTAGGAAAAATAAGCCAGACTCAGAAAGACAACTATCATATGTTCTTTCCTATATGAAATCTAGGGAAGAATTCAAGGAAATAGGAGGGAGACTATGAAAGAAGAGTAGTGGATCCAATCAGGGACTGGGAATGAAGGGTGATGGCAAAGGCTGTGAATAAAAACAAATCATATTATATCCAGGTGTGAAACACCACAGCAAAACACTGAAGAGATGGCTCAGAAGCTAAAAGCACATGCTGTTCTTACAAAGAACTGAGGTTCAGCTCCCAGCATCCACATGGCTACTCACAACTATCTGTAGTTCCATTTCCTGAGATTCCAAAATCTTCTTCTGGCCTCTATGGGCACCAGGAATGTGCAGTCAAGATATCATACACATAAAATAAAATATTAATCTTTAAAAAGTGTCACAATGCTGTTTCTCCAGAGGTCCTGAATTCAATTCCCAGCAACCACATGGTGGCTCACAACTATCTATAATAAGATCTTCTGTATACTGTATACATAAAAAATAAGTAAATATTTTTTTAAAAAGAGTCACAATGAAACCTATTATCTTATTCAATCAATACACATTAATAAAATTAGAAATATGACTGAGTATATAAAGAAATGTAACAGCTCTACTATAGTTTGAATATAAACTACCCTGACAGATTCATGGTTTCACTTGTTGGTCCTCAGTTGATGGTATAGTTTTGGGGGATTATGAAAACTTCACGGGGTAGGTACTACTAAAGAAAGCAGATCATAGAAAAATGTCCAATTGTCTCGCTCTTGACTTCTCATTCTCCAAACTTACTGTCAACTATGAGATGGGAAACACTAGTATTGCCCTGACTATCTGCCCAGATACATGGACCAAGTGACATGGCAGACTCACAATACTGTGAAAAAAGTAAGTTTTTTCTCCTTTAAGTAATGTCATCTATTTTTTTCAGAAGCACAACAAAAACCAGCAACACACCAAACAAAACACTTCAATTAAATACAATTTTTTTTCCTAGAGAAAAGAGGCCATTACTGACCAAACCTGATTATAGAATTGGAAAGTCTTTGAAACCAATTGAAAGGAGAATGTTGGCCAACAAGACTGGAGAAATCAAAGATACCATATGTAGAGCATCATGGGAAAATCTGACTGGAGTTCAGAAGACCCAGTGAAAAAATAGAACATTTTGTCAGACCAATGAGAATTCAGACATGAGCAAGAATTTTTTGAGAATTGGACTAAAGGCCCTGTATGTAACATTCTGTCAAATAATTGGTCTGCAGTTTGCTCATGGTTTTAGACTTTGTGGGAAGCTGAATTTAAATGTGATGGATTAATTCATCTGAAATAGGAAAGATTAAACCATCACAGCACAAAGTTTGTACTATGGTCATTGCTTGCTTCTTTTATCCAGATTGACAGTGATAATTGAGAGTAAAAATTAGCAGAAAGATTAGAAGAGCATGTATTTAGTTCTGAGGATTTCCTGTAAATTTGTGAACTGTGGTAATGAGATCTATGCTATCAAATAGAAAATGGGCATCTTGGAAATTAGCTGTTCCCTATCCACCACAGAATCAAGAATGTAAGGCTTTAAACTCACTTGAAAATTTTTATTTTAAGACGAGATCTTTGGGGCAAGTTGCATGCACAGGGGTTACTCACCTAGGTACTCAGAAGCTTCCATAGTCGTGGCTCACAGAGACCAGTGTACCAATCATACAAGGTGGAAACACTTGGCACCTGTGTGTTGTTGGTTAAGAGTATATCAAGAATATAAGAGTTATAGAATTATAGAGATTTTTGCTTAAGTATCAAAAGATTGGAGGCCAAGCAATATGTGCCAAGATCTGCATCCTTACAGATACCTTCTGAGTGGTAATGTGTGGTGATGTGAGTGGCAAGCGGCAAGTTCAATGGAGACCCCATAACTCTGGAAATGCCAGTTAAGTGTAACAGGTACATAGAAAGCATCGGATACCAAGTGGAATCAGCTGTGGGAGGCCATGTGGGCATGCAATGACAAGGCCACCAGGGTGTGGCTTTTTTGATGCCTATGACCTCATACTTAAACATCACACACTTTAGGTGCTGCACGGTAGCTCTAGGACCCACTGCTTGCAGTGACAGTTCTGGTCTTGCTCTGACCCCAGCCTTCCATGCTGTTCACTCATCTATCCTTTTTGGAACCAGAGTGTTAAATGGCAGAATATCTTAAAAGTATGTCACTTGTGTTTGACTTTATAGGAGCAGACAGCTTGAAGTTTGCCTTGAGTCTCAAAGGACACTTTGGACTTGGACTTTTACACAATGTTGGAACAGTTAAGACTTTGGGGATGCTTGAAGGTTGGCTAAATGTATTTTGCATTATGAGACAGCCAAGAGCCTTTAGAGGATGGGGAAGAATATTATAATTTGGATATAAAATTTCTCCCACAGGCACAAGTGTTGAACACCTACTCCCTAGCTAGTGGGGCTATTTTGAAATTTTAGGATGTGGTGCTGAGTTATGGGGAGTTGCTCAGAAGGGAGGGATGCCTGGCTGCTATATCTTGCCAAAGTTTTCTCTCCCCAGATCCCCACTTTCTCTACTCTCATTCTCACTCTCTCCTTTCCCCTCATTTTCTAGCACCTTCCATATCCACAAAAAATGCGAAACCTCCTCTGACTCTTGCTCCTAACACTATGATGTTCTGCTCAAGTGCAGAGAACCAAGCAACTATGGGTTATATTCTCCGAAAACTGAAAGATGAACAGGTACCTACTACAAGCATGAATGAAGACAACACAATAAAAATTGGGCTTTCCAAAATAATACCAAGTATAAATCAGCACATCAGTAAGTGATTAGCTGGATACAGAGAAGATTGAACCTGCAGTTCCAACACTTAAGAGGCTTGGGGTGGGGTGCTATGAGTTTGAGGCCATCCTGGCTCCATGGTATTAGACAAGAGCATCCCAAATTTTTTTTAAAAAGACCCTTTAGTTGCTTAGCACCATTAGATTTCATGAAAATGTGAATTAAAGTTAACACTAAGACTGCTGAAAATCTGAAAGCATAAAATACCAGAGAGAATTTCAAACAACGGGAGCTCTTGGTCATCAGCAGTAAGAGAGTATAAAGCACTAAAATATCTTTCAGGATCTTTTGAGTAACTTCTTAAAATTTTACACACATACCACACTACACTCCAGCAATGCCATCCTTAAGAATTTATTCAAGAAAAATAAAATTGCATCAATAAGAGCTTTTTTCAGTGATATGACTCAACTTATAATTAGTTTTCTAGAATATGTAAAATTATATCAACACACAGAGGTAAAATTTATGTTTGGGTGCACTGAAGGTTCCAGATCAGGGGCTGTTCAGTATGCAGTGAGGGTTCAAATTCATAGTCTTATTTTTCACTAATTGTTATTGTATGCATATAAGTGTGTGTATTCATAAATATAACTAGCTCTGTCTATATAATGCTATCTGTATGCACATTTTCAGGACTGACCTCTTGACACTGGATAACCAGTTGGTGTGCTGTTCTTTGGAAAGGCTATTTCTCCCATTCCCAGATTTCCCCAGTAGCATACAGCCTTCTTAGAGCACAATGGTGACACTGGCCTGCTATACAGTGATGGTTCTGGACCAGGTACTTGCCTAGTGCACAATGATGGTTTTGAGTCAATGCCTGGTGGTGGCACTGGCTTTTGCTACCTGCTTGATGCACAGTAGTGGTTCTGACCAGGTACTTTCCTGGTACACAGTGTTGGTTATGGATCAAGTGCTTGCCTGGTGTGCAGTGATGGTCCTTGTTATATTTGTTGTACAGACTAGCAAGCATTGCAATAGCCTGAGAGTTGGTGCCAGGAACAGAGCTCCTTCAACTACCTGCTTGATTACCTTCCTACACTTCTGCACTCTCCACCGCCATTGTGAAATGAAAATGACCATATGTGCATTCCATGACTTTATTAAACCACGTGCTGTTCTATATGGCTATTTTAATCAGTTTAAACCTTTAATATCACAGTAATGAAAATGATTGTAACTATAAAATAAGATGAAATGTAACTGTAGGCAATTAAACAAAAGCCGATTGAAAGTTTAACAAAATATTTAATGTATTGAACACTCTCATGTGAATGACAGTAAAATGTTTTTTAAATAAAAACTCGCTTTCCATATGCCCATACTCACCCCCATTTCCTTGGAGAATAGCTACTTAGAAAAAGCTTTTTAATTCAAATAAAGAAAGGATCCAATGTAGCTAGTGCGAGCACATGAAGATGGAATAAAGTACATCACTGAGGAAATGTTTGAGAACGCACGGGAATTAATATACCATGTGCAGTAGTTGACATAGCTCATTCTGAAGCCGATAAATCATCCATAGGAAAAATAAACACCCACTAAAAAGAAATAGATCACACTGGAGCCATAGACGTCAGGAACGAATCGGATGTGCTTGCCACCTGTTGACACAGCATAGATTTTCTGCTGAAGCAGACACTCCATCCACTAAATCACAAGGCACCCCTATGGAGACAGGCCTGTGGTCTAGGTGGCCACATGCTGTGCAGGTACCTGTATTCATGCAGTGTGGGTGGACTGCTGACAAATCTGGAGGCATGGCATATCAGGGCTCCTAGTCACTGAGCCATGAGACTAGGAGCCAATGCTTCGGTTAACGAGATACTCACACCAGCTGTTCCTGTCTTTTCACTTAGTTCATGTGACCTTGTTTTTCTTTTTTAAAGAAAAAAAAAAGCTGTTCCTGAGGTGGGGAAAATTTTAGATGGCCCTTGTGAGTGAGTATTGCTTCACGAGATCTGTGGCCCTGTGAGTGTCATTAGCATTGGGGACCTGCTTTTAACCAGAATGTGGCAGTGGTGTGGGTTCCAACAGCCCTCCGAGGTCATCACAGTCCCTAAGACTGTAGATAAAGCCTATACTCTGTCCTGCCCCTGTTCGCAGCCATTTTCAAATAATCACTCGGAAGCTTATATTAATTACAAACTGACTTACTGCTTAGGCATATTACAAAGTAGTTGTTACAACATAAATCAACCATTTGTATTAATCTATGCTTTTCCATGTGTCTTGTACATTTACCTGTGTTCTATTACACTTTGCTTTTGGGGGGTGGGAGGGAGGGGCGCAGGGGCTGTTTGGTTGGCATCTCCTCGACTCCACCCTCTTCTCCCTGTATCTCGCCTTTGATTTCCTGCCTGACCCTATCCTGTCTTGCCATAGGACAAAGCAGCTTTTTTTATATTATTATTATTAAGCAATGATAATACAAAGTATTTACAGCTTACAGAAAGTCATCCCACAGCACAAGACCATCCCCCACAATTCCCTCAACTTGGAAGTTGGAGGTCAATACTGATTGTCTTCTTCATTCATTCTCTAGATTATTTTTTTTGAGACACAATCTCTCTCTGAACCTGCAGCTCAGCAATTTACCCAGATGGAGTGATCAGTAAAGTCCAGGCATTCTGACTCTCTGTGCAGTGGGCTCAGAGAAGTATATTACCACAGTCACCTTTTTTTTTTTTTTTTTTCTTTTATGAATGTCGAGGATTCAAAGACAAGTATTGTGCCTCTCTGGTGAGCATTTTGTCTACTGAGCCATCTCTCTGCCTCTAAGAATGTGTCCAACTCTTGAGCTGAACCCATGCAGCCAGTAGTCTCTGAGTCTGTAACACACAGCAAAGCAATGCAACCTATGAAGAGATGTGTTTGGTTCAGAGTTTTAAGAATTTTAGCCTACCATGTAGGAAGGTGAGACACAGCAGCTTATATCATGAAATCAGAAAGCAGAGAGAAAATGCCTGAAATGTCTGACTTCCTCTTCTTTCTCCTTTTATTTCAGGAGGGACCATGAATAACAGGGATGGCGCCACACCACCCATACCCAGATGTCCTTCTCATGTACATCCCCCTAGAAACTTCTTTGCAGACAACACCCAGAAATATTCCTTATTTCTCTCACAACCCATTCAAGTTGACAGTCAAGACTGGCTTTGATTATTTTAATCTTACCTGCTTTGTTAACTCTTCCATTATTATTATGCCAAATGTTTTCTTTTAGTTTTATGTCTCTTAAATATGGAGGCGTGTGTATGATTAGAAATAGAGAGGAAAGAGATATTTTTTGTCCTGATCATTCTTGAATCACACAGTAGCTGCTACTGCTTCTGTAGTCTGGGAGCCCATCACCTTGGTGATTTCACAGCTTGGTCTACTAACTGCCCATTTGTCTCTGCCACAGCTGAGCCACCAAGGGAGCACCATAGCTACTTGTCTCAGTACCTTTTCAAGAATGGGCCAGTGCTAGCCAGTGAGGGACTTTGGTCTACAACACAAGAATAAGGCTGATCCATTTGTGAGCTGGTACTCTTAGAAATGACCTGGCTCTCTCACCATCAAGACCCACTCAGAACAGCCAGACAACTGGATGAATGCCTAACAAGAGTTTCACACAAAGTTTCAAAGAGAAAGTCATGTGACTTATCCAGTAGCATGGATTTCTGACCTCTCTCTATATGTGCTACAGATCCAACAGGGGTGTCCATATAAACAACATATGAGTAAGCTTTCTGAACTTCATTATAGCCAAAGAGACTCATTGTTATAGCTTTGTCTTGTTTTGAGACAGGATCTTGCTATATATCCCTGGCTGGCCTTGAACTAACTTTGTAGACTAGAATAGCCTCAAACTCACAGAGATCCACCTTCCTTTACCTTCTGAGGGATGGGACTAAAGGTATATACTAGCCTTCCTGGAACATAGTGACTTTTGATATAGTTTTCAAGCCAAGTATGGAATCTAGTGACATTCACAAGGATATGACAGCAGAGTTATTTCAAGTCTTCTGCTATCCCCTTAGATCATTCTCTGGTTTCCCTCCCTGTGGCTAAGGATGCCCAGACACATGACCATACCAGTATGATCTAACATAGTCTCAGTCTTCATTTCCACCTTCTCCGAGTTTAATATCAATCCACCTATTCCCAACTCTGGATTGACCTTCCCTTCATACTCTATATAACCACAACCTCAATGCCAACCCTACCATTCATATATATATATATATATATATATATATATATATCAATAATATCTTAATTTAAATCTCATCTATAATTGTCATCCTAATACTCACCTCACCTGCCCCAACAGGGTTTAGGTTCTAGGCACATGGGAAAGGGTTGCAGAGCACACATGCTCTGTTAACTACAAAGGTTACAGCTATAGACTTTAACATAAACACCAGTTTGAGCCTTTGAAACATAAGACTTACTAAATTTTGATCATGCTCAAAACCCTCCAGGACAGAACTATCCTTGTCCTGAAGGGGAAAACAGTCCTCATCCCCCAAAGGCAAAGCTGAACTACTATGTCTTGAGACACCAAAATGTCACACACACTAGAAGTAAGTCATGGCCTTATAATGGTGGAAAAGATCATGTAGCATGCCATGCTTGGAGGGACACATCTATAATGTAAGTATGTTAAGAGATCCCTGAATACTATGTGAGTATCAGAAGTTCTGGTTGACTGTAGCTGGTTTGGTATACCCTGACCATACAAAGTGTGGTCCAGTGTATTCTTCAAGGAAACTCCTTTGCCCACTTTTTCCTTATGTCTGACATTGGCAGTATCCCTCCTCTGGGGCTCATCTTCATGCTACTGCTAGGGTTTATCTTGCTTCTTAACAGCTATCTTTCCCCCAGAACTCTCACATTGTCTTGCTTCATCCTTTCCCAGTTCTTCTCTAGAACTGACCAAGCTTGGGGCACCTGGGAATGGTGACTTGGCAGAGAAGGCAGAGGTAGTGTAGAACCAGATACAATGGCTTGCAGCTGTGTGACATCTTCTTTACACCAGAGCCACCACCTCCAGGATTCTAAGCCAAATAAAACCTTCAGAGGTTGCACTTGGTTTGGGATTTGTGGTTGGTGCAGCCAAGCAGCTATTTCATTTGAAAGGCAGTATTTAAAGCTAATAGGTCTCTGAGACATTGCTTAGGAGTCTTCAGCACACATGTGGCCTGAGGTCAGCTGTAACTATGCACATGTATGTGCCTATGCACTTGTCATGTGGCAGGCAGGGAGAAGGTATGACCATGATATCACAGGAGAACAGTGGGAAGGGCACAGTGGCAAACACCGGCTTCCCCTTCTACGTACCCCAGGCATCTCCATGGGCTGAAAGGGCACCGTCAAATATTTAAAAGAAAATAATGAATCCAGCATCCTAGATTCGGTGAATAAAGATGACTGAAATAGCTGAGCGGACAGAAATGCAGAGAACACAAGAAAAGCAAGCCCCTAATTAGTTAATACAAAACATGCTGAATCCAATTAGAGAGAACCTGCAACTCACATTCAGTATTCTTTCTGAACAGATGAGAACAAATACATCTTTAAATCAATACTGTATCACTGAGAGTCCAAGCTTGGTCTAAAGGCAAAGAAGAAAGATCCCAACCGGAAAATGCTGACCCCACTGAGGCCGAGGTTTGTGTCATAATTTCTTCCACTCCCACGAGACTGGTAGAGAACATTGAGTAGCTCATTAGCATAAGGCTGGCTAAAATCTATTGATTTTTTTTTTACCTCTATAGAATATTCTGTTTTCATTAGGATATGCTGAGTTAGGATTGTTACCATCCCGGGCCCATTTCCCCCCTGGTTAAGCAGGAATCCACGTCCTAATGAGAACACACCTTGGAGGAAGCAGGGACTCAGCTTGGCTGTCAGCGCTTGTCACAATGCTTCGGGACTCTCCCTCTGAATCCCGCTTGGTATTTTTAGAAAGTGGCAAAGTATTTAATCCTCAATAATTTGACTTTCCTCAAAAGGACAAACTCATTTATATGGCTGTCAATTTAATCCAGTCCCTCTACTGTTGTATTTGGAGTTTGATTATAATATTTAAAAAATAAAGTAAAACAGAAGAAATGAGACAATTAAGACAAAGAAAATGCCACAACTGACTTCATCTGCATCTATGAAGACTTCTCTAAATTTAGAAAATACGGCCCAGGCAGATACATGAAGCTTGTGTTTGGCCATTGCTTGGCAGGCTCCCTTGGGGTCAGGATGGAATGTTAGATTTTGTCCCAAGCTTTTCCAGGCTGACATAGCCAATCTCTGGTCTTCTGAAGGACCATCCTTAAGAGTTTGGTACTTGGGTAGGAAAGGAACAGCCATTTTAAGATTTGACAGTCAGTTTTGAGTTCTGGTAAGCCCAGACTTTGGGGTTCTACAAACACACATGTCTACGAATAAGTGTACATGTTCAGAGAGTTAAAATTTGAGAGCAATGAGGCTCCAGAGGGCCAGTGGTGCCCATGCCCTGCCGAGCTGGTACAATCCTTTGAGTGTGCAAACAAAAGGTCAGGGGTGGAACTGTCCTCTCTAGAAGAACACATACCCATCTTGTGACCTTCCATCCTCTGTGCACACTGGTTTTACCTGCTCCCATATCATCACCCTTCAAGGACTCAAGGAACTATTTTTCTCAGCATGGCTTCCCCAGCCTCATCTCGGAGTCCTGCTGTGTGCATAGCAGCTTGACTGAGGTGCTTGAGAGCTCCCTGCATACCATGGTCCTCTTAAAGAGTTCTATGCTCACCCACAGGATGGTTGTATGGCCTTGATGCTTCTTACACTGACTTTTTTGAGCAGACTTGGCTAGGAGTCACTTTGGGTTCCCACAGCCCATTGCTGCCATTGTTTATTTGAACAGAGACTGAATCCTGAGTGTATCTTATTTGTGGGGAGGTCCTAAACATGCCAAGTATGAGCATTTTGAAGCCTGGAGCAGGCCCTCATCAGTATTCCATGAGGGTACAGAGTTAGACGCCTTCTGTCCTGACTAGTCAGTACGCACAATACTAATACCTCCTTGATGTAACCACTTATTTCTACCTAAATTTATATAGTAGTCACTGAGAGCTCTCTCTGGCCTTGCCTACTCCATACTCTGTCCTCTTCCATAGGAGAGGCATCCTCAGCATCTGCCCAGCTGTCCACCTACCTTTCACATCAGGATCCTGTGACATCAAGAGAATGTGGAATGCACAGTGTTAGAATATTCACAAACTTCACATCCCATTGAAATTGTACTATAACCAATGACAATATAAAAAAGAATATAACAAAGTTTAGAGGCTTTATTGGTAGAACTTTTCAGAACAACACAGTGAACTTGATCTTAAGAAATGTGCCCTGAATGTTTAGAGATGTCTGAAGCCTATCATGGTACTTTAGAAGGCAGCCTAAGGAATCTTCTATCCTGAAAAGCCTGACTTCTCCTGAGAGTGAGTTTCACCTGCCATGCTGGGAGGTCTGGGAACAGTGGTCTATTGACTTCTCTTACAACCCTAGGAAATATTCACCATGCCCCAGAAAAAATAGACATGGTGAGGTATTTCCAACAGACCTGGTCTGGGGAGTTTAAGGGTGAGATTCTTAGTATGAAATAGATTATCAGTCAAACCTTCTAGGATGTTACTGATGGGGTACACTCAATACTTCCTGTCAATCATGAGTTCTACGTTGTAAAAATCATTCTAAATTCTGAGCTGAGAAAGTATTCTGATTGACAAGCTGTGGCCACTGTGAGCTGGGCAGTCTCACCTAGCCATGGCTCCACAGGCTGTCACCAATGCCCATTCTCCTTGTGTATTTGAGGAAGCAGATATGCATGTGTTAGAGTCTGCCAACCAGCAGCCAAGAAGGGTGCTACTTTGACCTTGGGGAGTACTGCATGAAGCAAAGTCCTAGAGAGTACTTTGGACATATAATGATTTTCAGAACCAAAGACTACACCCAGCAATGTAGACAGTGTCACTGAAAAGCCTAACAATGTACTACTCTCAAAGCCCTGGTAGAAGAGCCTGTTGGTTTGCGTGTGAGACACACACTCACACTATCAAGGCCCCATGAGGGTTTATTTGAGAGTTCCCAGGCAGGTACAGAAGCAGAGAAGCAGGACAGGAGGAGAGACCATAGTATTTTTAAGAGAAGGGGTGTACATGGGTTTACGCAGTCACGCCCAGGGGCATGCATTTGTGTGGCTAGAAACAGAAGACCAGAAAGCCAAAAGGGAAAGTTTAGAGTTGAGATATGAAAAGAAATAGGAAAACTCTTAAAAACAGAGAGCTGGAAGAGAAGGTTTAGAACTGACATATGGAAAGACATAGTGTTAAGATCAACAAGCTGGGAGAGAAGATTTAGAGCTGAGATATGAAAAGAGATAGGAAAAAATAGGAAAAAGTCCTTTCTATCTGCCTATGCCCTTACAAAAGTTAGCTACAGTAAAATATTGGGGTTAGTGAGCCATTAGGTGACTATTTTGAGTAATCTAAGTGGTAATTAGGCCTTTTTTTGTGTAAAAAAATAGATAAGCTTGGTGGTTTCCAGATATAGCAAAAGACTAATTGGCTTTAGAGTCTCTAGCACTCATCTTAAAGGTGACGATGGAAAAATACCTTTCACTGGATTATTCCTCATTATTGTCACCCAGTTGAACAATCCCGCAGGGAAGCAAGATCACACTGGGCGAGTTTGTCAACTGCCAGGGCAGCCCACTTGGACAATGCCCAAAATTATGCAAACGCCCATAAGCTCTCATCAAAGCAAAGGGGAAGCTCCAGGGATGTACACTCCACTAACAATGGGTGCTTGGAACCTGTTTGGCCCCAGCAGGCAAGTCCACAGAAGGAACTCGATGGTGGTGGTGGGGGGTGATGAGTGTGTGTTTGTCTGGAGGGGGTACTTACCAATCAAATCTGCTGGTGTTCAAAAATACTGCAACAGTCGGGCAGGTAGAAAGTGGCCTTGTAGTGAACCTCAGATCAGGTTCTCCTAGCTTATGTGCACCTAAACTCAGGAGAGAGACTATCCGAGTCACAGCACCAATGTTGGTTTTGCATGTGAGAAGAGACACACACTCATGCTATCAAAGCCACAGAGAGTTTGTTTAAGAGAGTTCCCAGGCAGGTACAGAAGCAGAGAAGCAGGACAGGAGGAGAGAGAGGCCACACCCCTTTTTAAGAGAAGGGGTGTGCATGGGTTTACAAAGTCACGTTTAGGGGCATGCCTCTGTATGAGGTACATACCACTGGAGCCATGTTGGCTCAACCACATGAGGTGCCAGGAATACTTACAGAGCCTGTCTTAGAACCAGATGCAGGAGAATGTAAGCAGCAAAGAAATGAAAGTTTCAGTGATGTGACAACAAGCACATAGTTGTCTGGAACCTTTGTCCCCTCTCAGACTAACACTGGAGTTTCCTTCCACTGTGACAATATTAAGGGTAGGGCATTTAAGAAGGGCTGAGGTCTGAACTGTTGTGTTTCTATTTATGAATTAATGACATCATCTAGGAAATAGGTAAGTTATCATGAGTGGGTTATTTGGATTAATGACATCATCTAAAGCATGTGCAAGTTGTCAAGAGTGGGCTATTTGTCTAAGGAGTAGGCTAGTCTTCTCCAGAGTGTGGCAATCATCTCAGGAGTGTGTTATGTCTAGAGTGTATTCATAACCTTGGGAACGTGTTAGTCATCTCAGGAGTTTCTTAGCCGTCACAGGAGTAGACCAGTTACCTGGGAAGTGGATTAATTAACTCAGGAACAGATAGATTTGTTACCTTGAGCATAAATTAGTTTTCTCAAGAATGGGTTTGCTACATCGTAAATTGGTTAGTTACCTCAGAAATAGGTTAGTTACCTCAGAAATAGGTTGTGTACCTATTGAACACTGAATACCTATTCCCTGGAAGAACTACATTTCAGGAAATGCCAGGGATCTGAGACTTTCTTTTGTTTTCTGCTTGAGATATCCTCAGAGCAGACTATACTCATTTTCCTTTTTGCTCCCATAGGTACCACAGTGCCTAAGGAAACTATGGATAGCGACTCAGACTGTTCTAGACATATATTCATCTAGAACTTCAGATATTGGCCTTGCTGAGAAATTACTTTGCCAAGGGGACTTGTTAAAATGAGATCTTGGTGAGCTATGGTGGTTCCAATGTGATATCTGGAGAAATATGTGAATATATGGAACTGGCATAGACAATGGCACCTGATAGTTGTCAGGTAACCACAAGCCAAGGAAAGCTAAGCACTACTAGCTATCTATAGAAGCTTAAAGAACCAGAAGCAGTTATTTCTTGGGCCTCTGAAGAAGATGTCTTTACTGCATTGTGTCATTGTGTTCCACTGTGGTGAGAACACAATGGCCATCATTCTAAGCTACCAGGTGTGACAATGTGGCATGGTCTATCCAGTAAACAAATAGAACAGTCATCTATGATCATCTTGGTCTCATCTACTGTTCAACACTGTCTTTTTGTGTCTTTCCAGTTCTCTTAATTAAAACCAGGCAAGATGTGATAGGAGAATTCGCTAGGATAGGATGTACCTACTAAGTGGGTATGTAGAAACCATCACAGATCCTTGGACACTGACTCAGAAGAGCTGTTACATGTGCCATGAAGGCACACATGACTGAGGACACACAAAAGAAGGAATTTCCTTTTTAAAAATTTTTTAGCTGTCCAGAGATCTCAAACAATATTGGGAATACCTTAATGGCTGTGAGGATAGAAGGAATGTTCTCAAATGTTTTACAACTGCACAATGTGGGGGGGGGGGGGAGAGAGAGAGAGAGAGAGAGAGAGAGAGAGAGAGAGAGAGAGAGAGAGAGAGCAGGCAGACAGACAACCATTTATGTATATGCTGAGACAAATCTCACTGTCCAGACATGACTGGAACATGCCATGTAGCCCATGCTGGCCTCAAACTCATTGCTCCAGCATTCAAATGCTAAAGGCATTACTATCACATTTGAGTATCTCTGTCTCTCTGTCTCTCTGTCTCTGTCTCTGTCTGTCTGTCTGTCTGTCTGTCTGTCTCTCTCTCTCTCTCTCTCTGTCTCTCTCTCTTCTCTCTCTGTCTCTCTCTGCCTCTCTCTCTCTCTCTCTCTCTCTCTCTCTCTCTCTCTCTCTCTCTCTCATCTTTTTGAGACAGGGTCTTACTATGTATTCCAGGCTGGCCTTAAACTCATGCCAATCCACCTTCCTCAGTTTTTAGGATATTGGGACTATAGTCATGAGCCACCACAAATGGCTTGAAAATTTTATTAGAAAGGTATTTTAATATTTGGTCAATTTGGCTAGGATTCAGAATTTTGCTAGCACATGGTGGAAATAGTGAATCTGAAGGCCTTCAGTAGGGTGGCAGCTGGGAGAACAGGCAGGTGTGGGACCAGGCATCAGGAAGGATTTCTTCTTCACGGCATCTGAGAAGATAGACATCCCATAATGAGATGAAGGGCCCCTGTTAACACACTCTGACAACCCACATATTGACATGGTTCTGGGAACAATATGGACTTCTGGGAAGACTAGTTTGAAGCCAGCTTCTTTAAGTGCCAGGTGGAGGGAGGTCACACTGACCTTCCGGCTGCACCTGGATAAATAGGATGGGGGCCTCTGTTGGTTTACAGAAGGTGCTTTCTGAGTGTGGATGATTACCAAGTTCCGTGGTAAAGCCTAAAACCCAGCAGCTACTCCAACAGGACAGCATGTTGTCTAGCAACCACGGGCACCCTTAAGGGAGCAGCCCCCAGGGCACAGGGTGGGCAGCAGGTGATCCTGATAGCTTATTTAAATAGCATCATGCTGGAAGCACTCAGGCAGCAGGCCCATGCTCTCTTTTATCTGTGGGTGTCCATACGACTCCCAGTCCCAGCACTGAGCAGCTCTGTGGTTATTTGTTTTAACTGAGCAAACATGGATATCCATTAAGAACTCAGGTCAACTCCTCTGAAACCTTGGAAAAGGCACACACAAAGTGTTTTAAGCTCCATGACTGCCCGGATCCGAAAGACAGAAGCTTCTGGCCAGGCTGTGTGAAGATGTGAGCACAGGTGGCATGGATAACAATGTCATCATAAATAGACAAAGATATGATCATAGATATATTTTTATGTAAATAAAGGTATCATCATCCATGCGTGTGCCAGGAAAGAGAGACAACCTCAAATAAACAAGCATGTTTGATATGATATAGTGGGGCCACTCTAAGCCTCAAACTTCTATACTTCACTGATATAATATAAACTTTAGATTAAAAGAAATGAAAAGAAACAACTCCTTGGGACTGCTTTATTTCTTCTGTTATATAATGTTGAAAACAAATCACTTATCTGTAATTTTTTACATAAAAAAAACCCAACAATATCTAATTTATTACCTGAGAAGGGCCCAGATTTTCCTTGTGGAACTTAGGGTTTTTTTAATTATTATTTTATTTTTTAGACAAGGCCTTTCTGCATAGACCTGGCAAACCTAGGATTTACAATGTAGGCCAGGCTAGACCTGAGTTTACAGAAATCCCCCTGCCTCAGAATCTGAGTGCTAGAACTATAGGCATGTCCTGTCACAGCTCACCATTTCCTGTGTTTTAGGATTTAGAAGTTTAACATCTCTTTAGGCAACTCCATGTCTGTGATAGCAAAGATATTAAAGGCTGAGACTGGGCTATTTAGCAAAGTGATTACAAGTGAGAGCGCTCAAGACCTCCAGAGCCCATATTTAAAAAAGCTAGGTGTGGTATCGAAAACCTACAGTCTCAGCACTGGGAAGGTAGGCAAATAAATCACTGGATCTCATTAGCCAGCTAGCTCCAAATTGTGTGGGAGACTGTCTCAAAAAAAAAACTAAGATATATTGGGATTGAAGCAGACATCAGACATGGATATCTGGCCTCCACATGCATGGATACATATTCATACTGCACACAAAGCTTCACATGAAAACAAACACATGTACACACACTTAACTGAAAGTGTATATAGTCCTTGATTGCATGTTAGTCAACAAATAATGTGTGTACCATGTGGTCAGTTCCTTGCTTATTAGAAGAGATGAGTTGCATCAAAGACCTCAACTTAAACCCAGCCACTTTGAACTTGATAGAAAAGAAAGTGGGAACTACACTTCTACAAATTGGCACAGGAGAGTACTTCCTAAATATAACACCAGTGGCACAGACACTAAGACCAACAATCAATAAGTGGGATCTCCTGAAGCTAGGAAGCTTCTGCAAAGCCAAGGACACTGTCAATAGGACAAAACGCCAGCCTACAGAATGGGAAAAGATTTTCACCAACCCTACAAGTGATAGAGGACTGATCTCTAATATATATATATAAAGAGCTCAAGAATCTAGAGCCCAAAACCTTGAATAACCCAATCAAAAAATGGGGTACAGATCTAAAAGGGAATTCTCAGCAGAGGAACTACGAATGGCTGAAAGGCACCTGAAAAAGTGCTCATCATCTTTAGCCATCAGAGAAATGCAAATCAAAACAACTTTGAGATACCACCTAACACCTGTTAGATTGGCTAAGGTAAAAGGCACAGATGACAGCCTATGCTGGAGAGGATGCAGAGCAAGGGGAACACTCCTCCATTGTTGGAGGGAGTGTAAGCTTGTTCAGCCACTTTGGAATGCAATGTGGTGGTTTCTCAGTAAATTGAGAATCAAGCTCCCCAAGGACCCAGCAATACCACTTCTGGGTGTATACCCTAAAGAGGCACATTCACACTCCAAAGGTATTAGCTCAACTATGTTCATAGCAGCATTATTTGTAATAGCAAGAACCTGGAAACAACCTAGATGTCCCTCAACTGAAGAATGCATTAACAAACTGTGGTACATCTACACAATGGAGTACTACTCAGCAGTAAGAAAAAATGATATCCTAAAATTCGCAGGCAAATGGATGGATTTGGAGAATATCCTCCTGAGCGAGGTATCATAATCTTAGAAAGATAAGCAGGGGATGTACTCACTCATTAGTGGTCTCTAAACAAACAAACAAGAAAAAAAGCCAAGCATGCCCAAGCTGCAAACCACAACCACTGAACAGCTTGGGATCAGAAACACCCTGGACTGACCCTTCAGACCCCACTCCAACTATAGGAACTCCTGACTCACTCTTGAGGGAGGGGGGACAAAACTGGATTTGGCCAGGAGTAGAGACTGATCCAAACATTATTGGGTCAGTGGGACCATAGGACTGTCTGCTCCCTGCCCAGGGAGGGGATGAGGAGTTGCGGAGAAGAAAAATGACCTGATGTGGTGGGAGGGGTAAGGGACCTTGAATAAGGATATACAGAGATGGAAAAAAAAATTCAGAGGGAAAGCTGAACACAAAGTAAATATATATGTAGCAATCATATTTGCATTATCACCCTTGATAAGTCATGCTTATGATTTTTATCTTCTTTATAGTTATTGTTAACTTTTCAGCATTTTAAATTCATTTTACTGTTTTTTTGATAAATACAAAATAAATAAAGAAGAAAAAAGGAAGAGATAAGTTGCAAAGAAAATCAAATAAATGCATGATTTGTCATTTTGAAAGTAAACTGGCACCCATTGCAATAAGCTGTCCTACTATGTGGTCAGCTTCTGCTCATGGTGGGGTGGCTGGATAGGACCCCATAAGCCCAAGTGTGTGGCACAGAAGCTGTCCATTTTGTAAGGCATTCTGCTCTGGAAGAGTAGTTTGAGACCCAATTCTCTAAAGATAAAATGTCCTTCTTGTTTCAATACACCCTACATGTTTATCTTTTAATTGCTCCCAAATGCTAGAACAATTGTTTTACATGAGGCCAATACTTATTCTAGTGTAAATATTATCCCAGAATGCCTGAGGCAGTTTACAACTCACAAGAGATGATGTTTCAAGGACAAGCAAAATGACTGCATCTGACACTCTGCCACAGACACTCAACCTTCTTTGCATGTTGCTCTGTCTCAAGATTAAGAATGCATTCCTTACAACCCAGTTCCCTGGTCCTAGACAACTGTTCTGGGAATACTGGTCCCCAAAGGGCAAGAAGTGAGGAAATCTGGTCTGAATGGTTGCTAAGGTGAGGATAATTAATCTAAAACATCTCTGTAACTTTGTATTGTTTTCCTTCCTCATCAGGGGAGTACAACAGGGGAAAATGAGTCCATGTTGAGTTAGCTACTGGAAAAGCATTACTTTAGTGGTTTAAGATGGATCCCAAAGCTCCTTTATAGGCAATGAGAGCCATGCAGAGGGTGTCTGGTACATGGAAGTCAAACCCTGAGTCTTTATCTTCAATCTACTTGTGTAGAAAGTAGCTATGTAGCCTCTGTCATGTAGAGCAATATGCAAGCCCAGAGACAGGGACTCAACAGAGAGGATGCACATTTCCAATTGTATTAGGGGTCTTTCCATGGTCAAAGAAGTGCATATTGTCTGCCTGTGTCTCCTATTCTTGTGTGAGCATGGCTTCCCTATGAACAGCCTCACCCAGGTTAGCCTCCTGGACACACACCCTGTTCAGCTCTGCATTCCATCCACATCTCTGCAAAAAGACAGTTGGATTAACAAAAAGGGTTTTGGTTTTCTCACTTATTTAAAACTAGAACAAGGAATATTTCTTCCCTTACAATTTTTCTTTTATCCAACTGTTCTTACCTGACTCAATTACAAATGAACTAAGTAAACTATTAGGTTAAAGGTAAAACTCTACATTTGGCAGGGGGCGTCAAATGACAGAAGAAATAGAAAATAGTGTACCTAGGAAATTAGATGTTTCCATTCTCCATTTGCAAGTCTCAAGTAGCTGTAGCTTTCCTGCTGTTGGAGATAAGAGGATGGATGCACAGATGGCCAGGGGTCAGACTGGGTTGGGAAAAGGTGCAGTGACAAAGGACCATGAGGCACAGAGCAGGAAGGCAGAATCCAAGGCTTCTGAGATCACCTACCACTTAACAGCAGGTCAGTGATGGCACAGGTGACTCCCACTGGCTCAGTGAGTCCTGTGCTCTGGTCTGCTTTTGTCATCATTGGTAACATTATTGGCTGTCATGTTTTAACTAATTATGAAATGCTCACATGTTTATATTCACATGGGAAGAGACATCATGAAATCACTCACTTAAAAGGAAATGAGACGTGACTCTTAGGCTACTAGGTGTGTACAATTTAGAAGTGAGGTTCCCTTAAGCACTTCTATTTTATTTTTGTTTGTGGTGTGTGTGTATGTGTGTGTGTGTGTGTTAGATGTGCATGTGTGCCTATATCGTTCAAGAATGCAGGTGTCCATGGAGGTCAGAAGAGATTGTCAGATCACTTGGAACTGGAGTGACAAGTGGCTGTAAGCTGCCCGATATGAGTGTCGAAAAGCTAATGACATTCATTTCTACACTCCTGGACCTCCTCAAATCTGGGTTATGCTGAGAGGTTCCCAGGAGGCTGGAATGCTGCCTTGGAACCTCTGCTATGGCAGCTTTGCTCAGATTCTGGCTGATATGTGGAAATGTTGAGTGTCAAGCTACAGGCCCACTGTGGTTGAACATCTTCTCACTTGCCTTAATGCTTGGACAAGGTGATAGGATGGGCACTGAATTGACAGGTGCCTTCTGACTGGTGTCCTCCATGAGCTGGGCTTGGACCTGAGTAGGGGAGTTGACAGTCTGCAAGATCCTCCCCTCTCTTTGATCACCTGAAAGGCAGCCTGGAGAAGGAGCTAGATCAGGAGGAGGGAATGAGAGAGTGTAGAGAGAAGCAACCAGCCATGAAGCCTGGACACACGCACCCAGGTGTTGGTAAGTATTTCTTTCAAGTCTACACTGCCCCACAGCATCCTCAAAGTGTCCTCAATAACAATTTTAAGTGATTCTCAAGACAATTAAATGAAAAAACAACTTAATTAAATTTGATGTATTTGGATATTCTGATTATAAATCTTAGCTGTCTAGTTGGATGAATCATTTGTTAAAACCCTTACGTAAATAATTTATTGTTTTTCTATTGCCATCCATTTGTCTAAATGCGAATCAAAAGAAGTCTGAGGCCTAGAGAGATGGCTTAGTGGTTAGAAGCACTGACTGTTTTAGCAAAGGACACTGGTTCAGATCTCAGCAGCCCCATGGTCATCCACACTAACCTATAATTTAAGTTTTTCATAGGATATAATACCCTTTTCTGGTCTCTATGGCCCCTGCTTGCACATACTGCACATGTACTCCTGTAGGTACATGCACAGAGAGAAATAAAAAATGCAAAACCAACAGCAATCTGTATTTTCTACACCCCTAGAAGACAAAGCAAGCTGTAAAATGACAACACTTTGTTCTGGTTGTTACTGGGTAGCTTGTTATCCCGTGAAAGGATGACGCCATCACTTCTGATTCCCACACTTCCGCTTATAAGCTCTTCATGCACCATGACATGTCCAGGGATAGAGAAGCGGCTTCATAGGAAATCCACTGCTGCCTATGCTCACAGAATGGACAGCTAGTACAATCCCACAGTGCTCTACCTAGCTGACCTATGGACACTTAGTGAGCTTTTCTCAACATTTAGACAACTCACAGCAAAAAACATTGTGTGTTATCTAATCTCCCTATATAACAGGCACTGACTACTTCATATATGGATACATATGCCTGCACAGAAACACGAACATACTCTCTGAGGGAGGTTGCAACCCTGAATCATTAAAAACAGGAATATTGAAAACTATTTACCTGAAAATTTCCCAGGGACCTTGGAAGAAGCTGAAGTAGGAAAGCACCGGTTTCAGTTTGGCCAATTTAATGACATATTTTTTTTTCTACTTTAGCCCATTAATTTTTTAATCTCTGTGATTAAATTGCTAATGCAGGAACCAAGTTCACATCATCAATAATAAGCTAGATTTACTCAATTTTTTATTTATAAATTCATTTTGGTATTGAACCGTTAACTACTTCAGAGGACTAAAAAATACATAAATAAACAAAGTATAATTGAATTCATTGTTATAGGCAAAAAGTTGGGAATCTGTGTTTAATTGAGAGGATCTCCAGGTTAACAGGGAAGGATAGCATCAATGGCTGTCCCTCGTTGGAGGGGCCACACAGAAGGGGAAAGTCAATGCTGCAATTCAGAGACATTTGATGAAAGAGAATGTGAAAACGTAAGAGTCCAAAAGGCTGAATACTGCACTCTGTAAATAAGTAAGGATTCTTTAATGAGATGTAAGAAAACTCTAATAAATGAAAACTGCCCTTTTCTTTTGATTCCTGATTTTCTTGTCTGTAAAGGATTCATTTGGATTGTCCTTTCCAGACCGAAGCACTTCTGTGCTGTTAGGTCAACGTGATACAAGGAGGAGCCCTCTTGAGAGGAGGAGATCTCAACTGAGAAAACACTTCCATAAGATTGGCCTATAAGCAGATCTGTAGGAAATTACCTTAATAAATAATTTATATATGTGGGCCAAGTCCACGGTGGGTGGTGCCATCCCTGGTTGGTGGTCCTGGGTTCTATGAGAAAGCTTGCTGAGCAAGTCAACAAAACCTTTTTATCTCCAAATCGAGTTTGGTCCTAGTGTATTATCATAATAATAGAAACCCTAAATAAGGTAATTCCATAATTTAGTATTTAGCAGGCAAAAATGATTCAGCAATTTTCTCTACAAAGTGGCTTTAGAAATGTATTCCCTTCAAATGTTGATTAAAGACATGGAAAGGAAGAGAAAGTAAAACCTTACTGCCTTAGAGGTGTTTGAATTGACTCAAAACAGCTAACTCATTTAATGTTTCTTAATTATCTGTTGCACTGAAAAGTGTCATGGGTTACAATATTTGAGACTAGCCTTGGTTAATAATTTAAGATTGAAACAGAATGCTGTGTGAAACATAAATGATATTTTGCTTCAAATTTTCAAAAGTAAACACAAAAGTTTCTTGATAAACAAGTTTTAAATATAACATTATCTTTCTCCCCCATCTAAGTAGCAAAGAACTGTACAAATGGATTAGAAACTCTAGGCTGTTTGATCAAAGTCAGAACGAAGACAAAAAAATCCTTGCTGCTCCTGACATCTTAGCTAGAGTTAACCATCACACAAGGACCCTGACATCTTAACTAGAGTTAACCATCACATCATATGGCCCCTGACATCTTAACAAGAGTTAACCATCACACAAGGACTCTGACATCTCAGCTAGTGTTAACCATCACATCATATGGCCCCTGACATCTTAACTAGAGTTAACCATCACACAAGGACTCTGACATCTCAGCTAGAGTTAACCATCACATCATAAGGCCACTGACATCTCAGCTAGAGTTAACCAGCTAGAGTTAACCATCACATAAGGTGGGGCCCAGTGGACTTGGTGTTGCATCTAAGCAGTGAGTGGCAGGAAGGAATCAATTTTCATGATCTCTTGTAAATATAACCTACAAGATTCAAACCCTGACAGTGTGTACTTTGGGAGTTTGTACCTGCTGCTCTGCATAAGGGGCGTTGGCTCTGTGTGTAAAACAAGGCTAGGGTTCTGGTCTTTATCATGAACCTGCTGCTTGTAGTTCTTTGAATCTGCTAAACAATTAAAAATTTGAGAGCTGAAACAGAAACACAAAACAAAGAAATGGATGAGGAAGAAAAACAGTGAAGAGGAAGACATAAAGCTCAGGGTACAAAGCATAGGGGTTTCAAGGCCCCTATGTGAAGGGCCTCTCATGGTTAGAGTAGGACATGTCTTAGAAGACTGGTCTGTATATGGTTGTACCATGAGGATTCTACTGATGGGTTAAAACTAACCTAGTGAGCCATGTCTGGGGGGACATGACTGCAAGCAAGATGTATGTGAAGGTTTGTCTTACTCATTCTTGTCTGTCTCATTGTCTCTGGCTTCCTTGAGGTTAGCATCTTGGTTCTACTATGTCTTCTCCACTAAGAGGCTTGTCTTGATCCAAAATTTATTCTCTCTCTCTCTCTCTCTCTCTCTCTCTCTCTCTCTCTCTCTCTCTCTCTTTCTGAATGACACTTTATTCAGTCATTTTCTTTACAACTGAAACCCTGGAAATTCAAAATTAATATCCTTGCCCATGAGCTTCTTATACACATCAGAAAAACTTTCAGCTTTGTGTTCCACATTGTTCTGCTGTGCTTTGTCTAAATGAACCTTTATGAGCCAGCTGCCATCCAGTTTCACACGGATCCTCTTACCCACAATTTCACTTGGGAAGACCAAATCCTCCAGGATGGCATCATGCACTGCAGTGAGAGTGTGGCTTCTGGGGTGCTTTTGCTTATTTTTGTATGGCTTTTCTGAGTTGGCTTGGACAGAATCCTCCTCTGAGCAATAAAGACTACTTGCTTCCTGCTAAACTTTTTCTCCAATTCACCAACTAGCTGGACTTGGATTTTCTGAATAGACTTCAGCTGAGGAACTGGCGCAAAACTTATGATGGCCTTCCAGCCACTACCAACTTCAGTTTCTTTGGCAGTGGTTGTTATGCCCAAAGTCGTGACCCTGGAGAGACCTCCAGAGACAAGGAGGTAGCAGAATGCAACAGCAAGGTTTATTGATAGAGACGAGCTAGCTCGTGAACCACTCCAGATGTCCGTTACACCTGAATCATGCAGGAGAGTTGATTAGGGACACGGGGGGGGGGGCCTCCTTTTATAGCCCGAGCTGTGAATTTGGCTTAGGTGAAGATAATGGTGCGAGTCATTAGCTAATTGGCTCATTCTAGGGGCTTTCCAGACTAGGGTGGGGACGCCTGGTAACAACAGGTCAGGCTTTTGATTGGTTAGTACCAAGGTGAAAATCATTTTTATTATTATTATTTCTTCCTGGCATGTTTGGGCTAGTTTTGTGTAGGGTCCCATAGCTTGTCCTTGGGGTATGGTCAAGCTGTCCTGGTTCTGTGCCCTGGAATGTCTCCTATAGATGGGGGAAGCCCACCATCAACCCTGGAACGTGCAGCTAGCCCAGGAATGATAGTGGTGTATTTTGACTAGAGCATTTGGTGTTGGTGGTCAGATAGCAGGGCCAGGGTGCTATGGATTCTGCAGTTGGAACTTAGGTCATGCTGCCCCTCTGTAAACAGCAGTTTCTAGCTATGGTCTCTGGGAACTGGGTGAGAGACTCTTTCTCAGGGCTCTGTCTGCTTTAGTTTATCATAGTTCTCTAAAATGGAAGACTCCTTTTTAGTCCTGGACCCCACCTGGATCATCCAGGTGTCCAGCTCATTCTCTTCTAGAACTAGGCAAGCCCCTGCCAGGAATGTGGAACTGAATTCTTTTTTATCTCTATGGCTACTAGAATACAAAATGGCATTTCTTGAGCTGAGTTTACTCTGTTCAGGTGATGTTGAGTTCCCAAAGCTGTGCCTTGAGATCTGAGTTCATCTCCAGCTTGAGCAGGTCCTGAGAGATACTGGACTCGGAACTTGTCTGGTTTCTTGCCATTGGGCTTCACAATCTTGGCGCTCGAGTTGAACATGGCTTGTCCTTGGAGTGCCAGCTTAGAATGAGGCCTAGCTCTCAGGAGAACAGCTCATATCCAGGTGGCAGGGAAAAAAGAGGCCTTTAAGTCTCTTTAAGGTATTTGTCATAGTGATGAAGTCTAATACGGAAATTAAGAAGACACAAAGCACGTCTGTCAAGATTTATACCTTCTCTGTGATGTTTGCTAAATAAAAACTAATCATGACATTTGTTGTAAACAATATTCCAACCTTCACTCTTGTGAAGAGAATCTCATGGTGATGGGTGAAAGACAATGCAATGAGCTCTCACAGTGAAGGAGATAAAACAAAGTTCAACTAAGCCTGGAAATTTATGACCGAGAAAGAAGCCCAGTGAGGGCAACAAAGAGAAATTACTACCAGAAACAAGACGCACCAGGTATTTCCGGCTAAGTGGACGTGAAAGGGATATTGCAGCCTAGTAAGAAGAGTTGCAGAATTCTCTAATACTCAAGGAATTCCTGTCTCACTCACATAGTGAAATCCCTCCTCTGAGTGTGATCGTCAGGGCTAATTGTCAACCAGATACGATCTGGAGTAATCTGAAGGGTGGGTCTCTGGGCCTGTGGAGGACTGTCTTGGATACACTAACTGTTGTGGGAAGTCCTATCTTAGCTGTGTGTAGGGTCATTTCCTCAGCAGGGCATCCTCAGCCCTATAAACAGAGAAAGATCTGAACAGAAGGATTCCATTGTCTCTCTCTGCTTCTTGATAGCAGACATAGTATGACTAGTTTCCTGAAGTCACTGTCTCTATACCTTTGCTACCACTGTGGACTATGGATCAGAACCATTCACCAAAATAATTCCTTTCTCCCTTGACTTGCTTTTGTCAGAAAGATTTTTACCACATCAGCAGGGAAAGAAGCCAAGACATTGACTGTCCTGGTGCTCTATTGCTCTGAAGAGACATCATAACCATGGCAACTTTTATTTTAAAAGCATTTTATTGGTGCTTTTGTTATAGTTTTAGAGGTTCAGTCCCTTATTATCATTGTGGGAAACATGACAGTACATAGGCGGACAAGGTATTGGGGAGGCCCCTGAGAGCTCTCCAACTGGATGTACATGCAGCAGGAAGAGAGAGAGCCTCTGGGTGTGGCTTGGGCTTTTAAAACTTGAAAGGATACTTTCTCCAGCAAGGCTACATCTACCCCAACAAGGCCACATCTTCTACTCCTTTCAAATAATGTCACTCTCTAAATGTTCAAACATGTAATTCTATGGAACCCCTTCTTATTCAAACCATCATATTAATCTATGAGAGGACGGGGGAGAAACCAAGGTCGGGTTTGCTCAAGCAGAATTGTGAGGGGTCAGAATAGAAAATTGTGTTACCTGTAAGTTCTATCATCTCATAAGTAATGACAACTGACAGTCCATACCAGTGTTTTTTAATCCAGTCATGATTTATGAAACTAATTTCTGAGTCATTCCTCTTTAAGACAAAGCAATATGTAAAGTTATAGTGACTTATTTGGATACCACTGTACAATAGATCCCTACAGACAATTTTAACTTGAAACACAGTAGAGGCTGTCAATCTGTATGCCAAGGACCTTAACCCTGGAATGCAGCCCTACACCACTCTACAGACTGTCCTAAGAGGAGACACTCCTCTTTGTAATTAAACAGACAGGCCAGTGGGATAAGAGCCATAAGTCTAATATTTAAATTAATACAGTTTTACCCTTTATCTTTTAATGTAAAGCACTTTCAGAATAGTGCTTAAATGGCAAAAATTAAAGTACTCTCTCCCTCCCTTTCCGGCTTTCTGTGTGTTGTTCTCACAATAATAAACCTAGGAGTTGTTCTCTTCCTAACTTGTTTTAAAAAAAATGTTTAAAGGAGCTTAAGAAAAATAGACTTAATTTACTAGACTCTCACAAAATGTATAATCTTTTAATGGGATTTCCCAGGGGTACTTTTAGTTCTGCAATTGTTCTGATCTCTTGACATTCACAGAAGTATCACTTTTATTTTAATCAACTGAGCCAGAAACTTACACTAGACACTGAACAACTTTATATAAACACTTTATGAATGTTTGGCCATTCCAAGGTCAGAGTGGAGTCATACAACACCAATATGATAAAAAGGTCTTCATGCTCTGGTCCCACTTTAGCTAACAAGTCACAGTTTCTGCTACCAGTGTCTGTTGAAAGACTTGTTCATAAAGTACAGAGGGAGTGGTCTTTCTATGCTGACTGGTCAAGCCTATAGTACCTTGCTAACAGCACAGGGGGTATCAGAAGTAGAAGATTGTAAGGAAAAATCTTGGTTAAAAACTGAATACCAAAATACCTGCTCTTCATCCTGCAGCTAGAAGAGACAGGCTGTTAAAACATGGAGTTTGTTGTGTATTAAAAAATACAACTCTCAAGGTAGACTACATCCTAGATTAAGGTAATAAACAGGAAAGATTGGCAATAATCACATTAGGAATTAGGTAGAAGGATTGGAAACCAAACCACAAAGGAATAGAATCATGAAAACCTTGTGATGGACCACACATGGATTTAAAGGGAAATTTCAAGGTTGAACTGGGTCTGAGACCTTTCACTCTGGCTTTCTGCATACTGTGTGACTTTTCAGAGGAAAGCAATGTGGACAAATACCTTCTCACACTGATGAGGAACTAATGACAGACCAAAGAAATGATTCTACTGGTGTCTAGCTTGATGACCCATGAAGTTTATTGTAATTAGTTCTCAATCAGAAGAAGCCCCTCTCCAAGAGGAACTGCTCCAGCTCAGAGAGAACAGTTTACATACATTTCAAAGAAAAGTCACCAGTATAGCAAGACTATTTAAAGAATCTAAACACTTTATAAAACATATTGGCCTATATGCTAGATAATATAAAATTTATTTATTCTGTGAATCATGTGATTATTAACTTAAAAAATAATTTCAAAACTTAATAAAATTTCTAAAATGTATAAAAATATGGTAAGGTGGCTAGATATAAACTAAATATATGTATGTATATATTCAGTTAAAATTAAGAATGGAAAGTACCTATTTTTTCCCTCCAGTGTAACAAAAACTAAAAAATACATAGAAGGGCTTTAAAAAATTGGAAGTTCTATACATTTGATCCTCTTGAATTAAAACCAGTTATGATTATTATCTTTATCTTTAGAGCTGCAAAAATTGAATCATGAAAACACTAGCTCTTCTTAAACACTATACGTGCGGTATTGTTTTAATCTCCTTGTTTTCTACTAAAAATTCCATTTACACTGAGTGCTATGGTTTGACAGGCCAGGTGAGATGATGAGACAGAGACAACCACGTCCCACACAGCCCCCAGTTTGATTGCATCTGTTCTCTGCTCCATAGGATGAGGCCATGGGACCAGCTGTGGTCATCGGGTTGTACCCATAGGCAGTGTGGATTTTGCTTTCCCTTCTCCTTAGAAGTTGCAAGTCAACCTGTGCACCAATTTTAGGAGTGGAATCCGCACTTGTTAGAAGAGAGCTGCACCATCCAATATCCATAAGGGAATCTAAAGAACAGCAGTCACTTCTGGGTTCAGTTCCTTCTAAGGATCTCAGAGCAGGCACTTATTATCCAAGCTTGACAGAAATCACCACAGTACAGAAAAGCAAATGCTATGGTGATAGATTTTATATTTAATAAAATCAGCCTGGAATATCAGAGAACAGATTCATCCACAGTTAAGCTACGAAGCTCAGAGAGTGGTAACTCATGCCTTTAATCCTAGCATGGGAATGACCAAGTAGTGATCCACACCTTTAATCCTATAACTCCAGAGACAGAGATCTTTCTGTGTTTCTGTGAGTTCAAGGCCCAACTACCAAATGGTAGTAGCTCACACCTGTAATCCTAACTCTAGAATTGTGATGCAGAGTTGAACCTGGAAGAGAAACAAGTAGGCAAAGAAGATATTTAAGGCAGGCGTAGGCAGACACTGAGGGATTCTGTAGAAGTGACAAGCCAGGATGAGGACTCTTGAAGATAGCTTTTACCCTGAGAAGCTGGTTGGATGAGAATTCACTGTGGGCTGTTTCCTCTCTCTGATATTTCAGCTTTCCCCAATATCTGGCTCTGAGTTTTCATTAAACATCAACTAGAATTTGTGTTTCAAAATGCTTTGGATTGGATACAAGCAAACATTGTATTAACATCTTTTAATTAATTAAATACTCTCTGTGTCTGGATGTTTTGTCTGTATATATTTATCTGTGCACTGTGTGCCTGCCTAGTGCTTAGGAACCCCGGAAGAAGACTTTATCCCCCTGATATTATGTTGTCTTCTAGCAGAAGATTCAGCTTTCTTAACCTCTGAGCCATCTCTTTAATCCCTGTATTAACATCTTTTTAAAATGTGCATATGGCCACTAAGATTAAAAACCATTATATACAAACTGCAGAACATATATAAGAATTAAATTAACTACATGCACAGGCGTGTCTAATGAGAGACTATACCACTCAGAAAGGGAAAAAGAAGACCAGAGTGGTAGGCATAGTCCACCTAGAAGAAAA
This sequence comes from Sigmodon hispidus, assembly GCA_004025045.1. Taxonomy (NCBI): domain Eukaryota; kingdom Metazoa; phylum Chordata; class Mammalia; order Rodentia; family Cricetidae; genus Sigmodon; species Sigmodon hispidus. The sequence continues at coordinate 83,536 of PVIH01004973.1, read as the reverse complement.
TAACACTGATCTCCTATTTGTACTAGGCTCAAACCAAAAGCTTTTAAAATATGTGAACATGTGACGGTAAAATGGCTTAGTGCCTAAGAGTGCTTGTTACTCTGCCATGAGTACAGGAGTTTGGTCGCTGCACACATAGTGGACAAATCATAGCTGTCCACTGAAAGGGATCTGATGCCTTGTTGCTCTATTGCTCCAGGGACACTCGCATGTGTGCACATGTACACACACGCACACACACACACATACACACACATGCACACACACACACATAATAAATACATGTAAAAACCCAGCATGACAGAATAGACAAAGGTGCTTGAAAATCACTCGCATCATTGGCTACTGTTGGGTTTATGCCGCTTTACTTCACTGGTGTCCTTTTAAATTTACTCCATTTGGAAACATTAAATGTAAAACTCTGAAAAGGGAATACATGAAATTTAAGCAAAGATGCATGGTGTGCATGTTGGTATATTGTTATTTTTAAAGTAAAAAACAAGATTGTCTTGGTGATGCACACTTACAATCCATTTTACTCTCCAGGCTAAGGGAGAAGATTATAAATTTGAGGACAGCTTGGACAATTTAGAAAGAACTTATCTCAAAATATTGCAAAGAATTAGGGATGAAAGGGCAGTGGTGGGGCACAGGTGGGAGTCATAGGGCATTAACAATATAAAATCATCAAAGCCAACAGCACTGCTGAACAGGCTTGCTATATAGCTTTATATAAGAGGTAACTGCTCAACACTGGAGTGAGCCCATGGTGTGTATTGTATATGGAGAGTAAACCCTTGGTGAATATTGTATGTGGAGGGTGAGCTCCTAGTGTGTATTGTATATCTGAGTAAACACAGCAAAAGGCATAATCTGTGAAACAATGAATCAATACCTCTCTCTCTCTCTCTCTCTCTCTCTCTCTCTCTCTCTCTCTCTCTCTGTATGTCTCTGTGTGTGTGTGTGTGTGTATGTGTGTGCTGCTGACTTTGTTCAGCCTTTCAATCACAGATTGCCACTAGCAAGAGAAAAATAATATTTCAAAACATATCCATGGGGAGCAAGATACTTACCTTTCAAAAATTACCATCCCACTTGTATTTCACACTGAATAATTAATATATATATTTATTTTAAATTAACCAGTTAAACTTTATTACAAAGATATTGGTTAATGGTATAGCAAGACTTTACAGATGTTATGGCAAAAGGTCCAGAATGGTTATAGAAGTCCTCTTATCTGGCAGTTTTACAAATGTCCAGAGAAGGAACCTTGCATAGAAGGTGTCCTGATGGCCTCACAGCTGCTATGAGATGCTAGTGTGTTAGGAAAAGTTGTGCAGGGTAGATGTGACATGAAGAGTTTGTGTGTTGATATGTATTGATAACCTAAGTGAATTGGTGTGGATCTAACAGATGACTGTGGCATGTTAATAACTGACAGTCATCAACAAGTATCCATGGAGACTGCTTCTTGCCTCCTTCCTTAAGACTCAAATGTATGACTACTCTGGTTCTCAGACAGAGTGTATAGTATTTGCTTATTACCTCCAAAGTCCTTCTGTGTACTACAAATTGTATTGAGGAAAAGGAGAAGACAGTGAAAATAGTTTTTATATGGCATCAGTTAGAGACCAGTAAAAGTGCAATGTCTATAGGTGTGACCTTCATATGGATTTTATGTGAGATTGATTACATCTACGATTGCAGAAGTCACACTTGGAGACTTTTGCCATTGATTCCAGCATGCCAGCCTCCCAGGTAGACATTAGGGGAAGGCACAGCTGCTCAGCTAAGCATCCTGTCTTTCCAGTTTTGTAGGCACCATTCACACAGGATTGGCAGAGAACTTTCTACACCACTGAGTAAAAGAAAATACCACCAACATATTGGACTCTAAATATCAACCTTGGTATGATGTTATAGCCATGTTGGTCCTGTACATCTGTACACCTCCCTGATTGCTCTGGGGAGGGCAAGTGCCATGTCAGAAAGTGTTGCCTGGTAATTCTGGCTTTAAGCTCAACCATTATTTACCTACCTGAAACTCAGTATCCTAATCTCCTGTGACCTGCTAGCCTTATATGTTAGAAATAAGAGCTACAAAATCATCATGCATAAACTGGCATTATTTTGTAAAAGTGAATTTCTTGAAAAACATTTTTAGAATTCAGATGGAGATTAAAAGTTGTTTTGTGTGGCTAGAGGAAAGACTCAGCAGTTGGAGCACATATGGCAGAAGATCCAAGTTGGATTCCCAGTACATAACTGCAGCTCCAACTGTCTGTAACGCTAGCTCCAGGAGATCACATGCCTTTTTTCCTGCCTTCTCTGGCATTGCATGAATGATGTGCATCCACATACACTCAGACATACACATGTAGATATAAAATAGTAAACAAATCTTTAAAAATTGTCATTTTGTTTTTAATTTAAACATGAAGGAGTAATTCTACTATAAATGTGTTCCTGTTAGTTATCTAAAGTAAATATTTGTAATGAGTGTTCCCATAAAAGCTGGGATAGCACTGATATTGGTGGGTAGCAGTGATGGCATCAGCAGTAATTCTGGTGGCAAGAAAGACCATGCTACTTTCAGATGGAAATACTTTCATTACCTAGAAAATGTAGTCAAACAATAGTGTTTGGGGCTTGAAATTATCTTGGAGTCTTATTAAAAAATTTCTAGGAACCCAACTATTTGGAAAATAAAGATGCGTCCTCTCCAGGCAAGAATGGATTGAGAGCACTCCTGTCACCCAGTGTCCTTTGCAGACTCTAAATGGGTGTTAGGAAATTTTGAGAAACTTTCTGTTTAAAAATTAATAGTTTTTAAACTCTGCATAGTTAGAGTCAGGACCGGACAGGTTGCTGGCAATGCAGTCTGCGTATGCTGCATCGTGGCAATGTCAGACTTGGAACCACTGTGAAAGACAATGGCTGCCCCAAGAATGTGCATGCCCAACTTCATTGTCTTTTTAGTCCTGGGATGAGTGTTGGTAAAACCCAGTCAGAGAAGTTGGGTTATAGCTATGAAGAGTTTCTAGGGAAAAGACAAAGACCAGCCCCAGAGTTCTAAACAGGTCTCAAAATCAGCTCAGATAAAAAAGATGATGATACCACAACTCAGGTTCTGTTTTGTCTTCCTTGAGAGTTGCAAGCACACTACTGATTGGCATCTCCCTGAATTGCTGAGAAAACAAAATAAAGGGCAAGATGTTTGGAGGAATAAAGCTTTTTTGGGATCTTCCACTGATGCCTGTGGGTCTTGTATGTCTTCGTATGTTTCTAGGTGGGTGGAATTCTTATCAAACGCCATTTACACAAGCCTTATGTTGGATTTTGTTCTCATTTTATTGTTTATTTGAACAATTTTGATAGTCATGGTCATTTTTATTATTTGTCACCAGAATGGGATGACATTAGGAAAAGCAAACAGGCTTGAAGAGTGTCTTGAAGTAAGCAAACTATTTTTTTTTTTTTTTTTTTTTAAAACCTTTATTTATTTGCCTTGGTGTTTGCCTGGAACTGGAACTACAGACAGTTGTTAGCTGCCATGTGGGTGCTGGGACTCGAACCCGGGTCCTCTGGAAGAGCAGACGGTGCTCTTAACTGCTGAGCCATCTCTCCAGCCCGTAAGCAAACTATTAATGGGTTTTAAAAATGTTTTCCTTGAGATGTTTCATAGGAAACATGATCCTATGTCACCCTGACAACACCTGCCCTGTTTCTTACTTCACAGCCTGAGAAAGAAAATATCACAAGGGTAAAATGTCACTGAGTTGTCTTCACCAATTTGGAATCTGCTATTAATTCAAATCTGGCTGGGGACCATGCTTGTCAGTCCCTCATCCATGGAGAAAGGGTTTGGTAAGCAAATTAATAAAGTAGACCAGAGGTTTCCATGCTGTGCCCTGTGATATTAATAGGCATTCCATAGCAAAAGGATTTCGTGGGCCAATAAGTTGAGGAAACCTGGCATGAAGCCCATCCTGGGTGACCACACATGCATGTTAGTGTACCAAGGTTCCTAAGGTGTGAAACTACATCTTGAGCTCCTCTAGCTCAGCTAGATTTTACAACATCTTCATGGCTTCCACCTCTTTTTCTTTTCAGGGCATTAGATTCTTGGCTGGGGAAATGTCATATGCAAGCTGAGCTTTCTTTTTTTAACCAGTATGGGAGACTTTTCTAAAGATACAGTGGAAAAGACTATGGAGAAGAAAACTCTATCTACATTTCACTTACCCTCATATTCTCTTTTCCAACCCTTATCAGGTACTTTCTTTCTTTTATAGAGTAAGGGTATGAGCTATTATGGGTTCTTCTACCCTTGGTTATTATGGGAGCCTTGACCGTCTTTAAGAACTGAAGTCTGTCAAAAGGAGAGGTAAATGTAAACACATAGTATCCCAGGCACTACTGCAGGGGGGATGGCTTTCTGCTTAGTACTATTAAAACCTTTGTAGTAAATACTCTCTTGATGGGAGAAAGGTTTGATCATCAGCCTGCATTCATTGAAGAAAAATCACAGCATGAAAAGTGCTGGTTCACGGTTTAGAATATGGCGATTTAAATGAAAAATCCCCCACCCCACACACATACACAGTCTTAGTCATTTATGCATTTTGGTCCCCAATTAGTGGCTGTTTGAGGAAGTTTAGGTGGTGCAGCCTTACTGGAGGAATTTTATCACTGGAGGCAGACTTTAGGATTAAATTTTCCAGTTTGCTTTCTCTACTTCCTGCTTACAGTTGAAGATGTGAGCTCTTGGCTCCTTGCTTGGCTACAATGCCTGATGCTTCCCTGCCAAGATGTATTCTTATCTCTCTGGAACCATAATCCCAAATAAACTCTTTCTTCTACAAGTTGCCTTGGCCATGCTGTTTGTGTCACATCAACAGCAAGTAATTGATAAAAGAGTTTTGATTGCTCATATTACTCTGGACAGCTCATATCAAGCCATGTGGTCATCCACTAGCACTCCTATGTATAGCATTGTATTTAGAATGTCTGAAGAGTATCAAGGTAAAAATCACTCAAGTATTTATATCCAGACTTCTCATTATATGTTTTTTGGTATGTATAATGGCTAATTTTAACTGTCTAATTGACAGAATCTAGAATCAATTGAAAGATGATAAGAGTTTCAATGGGATATTGTCTAAATTAGGTAGGTCTGTATCAAGTAAGAATAGAGGAAGTGAGCTGAGTGATAGGCCTCTCTCTCTCTCTCTCTCTCTCTCTCTCTCTCTCTCTCTCTCTCTCTCTCTCTCTGCTCTTGACCATGAGTGTGGTGTGGTGAGCTTTTTAAACTTCCATCTTGACTTCTCTGTGATGATGGACTTTAACCTGGAACTATGAGCTGAATCAATTCTTTATTTTCTAAAATGCTAGCAGCATGCCACACACATTGTTGTTTATAATACAGTCACTCATCTTGTAAAGCTAAAGCTGTATGCTCACAAGTCAGAAGCCTCCTCCTTCCGTCCCTCCATTCTCTACATCCATGAGATCCATCAGGCTAGGTGTCTCACAGAATTGGACACAAGGCTGTGCTTGCCCTTCTGTGGCCTGCTTGGTGTTCCTGCTAATTGCACACACTATGTTCTTGCTCTGTAGTGAAGGGTTCACCTCTCCTCAACAAATGACTGAGAATGTATGTGATTACCAAGGTTTATTAAGGACCATCATGAGAGATCTTGGCTATCACTACTGCTTCCATTACCCAGTCACCCCAAAGCAGCTCAAGAAAGCTGTTGACCCTTCATCATTAGGCCAATACCTTGCCGCAAAAGCAACAGGCTCAGGGCATCATCTAGCCCCTGTCATTCCATCTGGCCTTGAAACAGAGATAACAAACTCCTGGGGCCAACTGGCTAATCAGCCACTTTGAGCTCTGGGAATCCACAATGTACAGCAGCCATAGGTAGCTCTCAGAACCATGATTCCTTCAAGGCCTGCTGCTCATCCAGCCTGCTGTCTGCCTATTCCCATCTGCTCATCTGTTCTTCTAGCCTGCTCCTAGTCTGCTCCCTTAGCAGGTTTCAAGACTGCTCCCCAAACCTGTCCCAGCTATCCCCATCTGATACTCCCCAGACTTCCCCCCCCACACCAGCCTCTTTACAGTTTTAACAGATTAGCATCTACCTGTTTGTCACCCTCAGTCCCCTCAGTAACTCAGCCAGTGCAGCACAGTGGCCATGGATGAAGTGATCTTTGTCACGGAGATCAAAGAATTAATCAAGTGAAACAGTAAAGAATGATTTCAGAAACCTTTTGAGAGAGATAAATAACTCAAAGTGATGAATTATTGAATCTCAGGGGCATATTTATTTATCAGCAGTCAAAATTCACCATTTTAAATCTCATCCCATTTTTCTTTTGTATTAGCTAGCTGTCTTCAAGGTGACATACAGCCGCTAAAACTGCATATGCAGTCAGCCTGTGACTTCATACGTGAGGTCTGAAGGACCTCTCCACACTTGCATACTTGCACAAAAACCCTTCCTGATGTTAATTCTGGAAGTGATTGTTAATAAGCAAGGGACTTCTGGTTTTATTCTGCCCTAAAGTTGCTAAAAAAACAAAAATAAGAACAAGAAATCTCTTGATTAAATTAAACCATCTCAGAGGGAAGACTTAAATTCTTACCTCTGCCTCTCACTCCAGCACTTCCACAGTCACGCACAGCATCTGTCACCCACTTGAATAAAGCTGCTTCATTCCCCAGCTTCATGACACAGACAGTGGTCAGTGTTTATCTAGCCAATACCTCGTGTACTATGGCTTTGATCTCTAGGTTGGTCTTGGGTCAATTATCTTAAAATTGCTAATCTAGTGTGTATTCTCTGTCATATGAAAAGCCTTAAAACGCTCTTGTGTCTATTTGGATACTTAATTACCTTTCTTAAGTAGCCATAAAATAATTGTTCACTCTTTTCTATGTTATCTGGGCTGTCTTAGTATTGCACTTTTAGTATACAGTGACCAGCCTGAAGCCTAAGAGGAAAATGATCAAGGGCCACAAGATGTTATACCTTATTTCTTAATTTTATTTTTGTCTCAATTCTACAGGAAGCAAAGGCTCATTTTGGAAGTGAAAATGGAAAGACTCCCAAAACCTGTCACTGGGAGTCTGATGCACCAGAAGTAATGAGAGGCATCAGCTTCCATCAATTCAATAAGTGGATGTCCTCAGAGGCTCCCTTCCCTATACAGTTGTGACAGTTTTTTTAGCCCTGATGCAATTCTGCAATTGATTAAAAAGTGCTACCAACAGTGGCCTCTATCTCCAAGACACATGGGTGCATTGCAACAAAACCTCTACTGCTTGCAAGAACCACTGTGAAGTCAAAGTCACAAGCCACCAGAAAGTGACCTTTCTTTCAGAATCCAGCATTGATACTTGTACGTGGAGGACAGCCGAAGTATGCCAGGGCATAGGATTGCTTCTCTCCATCAGGACCAACTAAGTGTGTCCACTGATATGTTCATGTCATTCTTGAAAGAGAAATAAGCCACAGAGTTCTAGATTGCTTTCACTTTAGATTGTTGACTGTTAGATTTTTCTTGCATAAGCTTCTGGTATTACATGATGTATTGACTTTTTGATTGTTCAAAACTATTCCAAAAGACAAAAACTAAAAAAATCTTAGAGTGGCCATGTTTCTTCAAAGATATCCCTTGGAGCAGTAAGATGGCTTAATGTGTAAAGGTGCTTCCCACCAAGCCTGAGGACCTACATTCAATGTCCAGGTCCCGAGTAGAAAAAAAGAGAACCAACTACCATAGGTTATTCACTCACTACTACATACTTGTAACAGGGCACATATGATTGAGTGCACATGCACACTCATGCATACAAATAAATACTTACAGTTAAAGACACATACCCTTCATTTAAGCTAATCTTTAGAACAATGGTAACCTAAACACATTGTATGCAATGCTTCACTTCATTCTGTTCTTGACTTGTTAACATCTCACCCCTAGGCTTGTGGGAAGGCATTTCTTTATTTCATGGAAAAAATACAACTACACTTATCAGTAAATTCCCTCTACTGAACTGGAGAGTATGTTTCTATGAAAGAAGAGTGTTTTGCTTGCCAAATGGCTCACCAAAACATTTGCCTGGTCTTTCATATGTAATATAGAGCTAATCATATATTAAGCCAACAGCTCTTCCCTGCTTCCTCACTACATTCTTCCTAGATAGTACAAGGCCAGGGTCACTGGCAGAAACATCTACTTTCCAAGAAAACAAGAAAACATGTGGCGATTTCATCCAGAGACCTCCACACATTAATGTGTGTAATGGTAAGTGGCCCACATGTAATGCTTCCTTCAAAGACTCATTCCCAGGAGAACTGCATCAAAACCCTTCATCAACATGGCTTACTGTATAAAGTTCAAGGCAAAGGAATAAATAATCAGAACCATTAAATAAAGAATTTGGATCTTGCATCTCTTTCCAAACCCAGAGATAAGGAATCAACAAGCTATTTTGAGTTATAATCATGAAACATATATCAAAAAATTTTTCTAATAAATTCAAAGGTCAGTCCAATTGCCTTGTCTTTGGCTCTTCCCTAAAGACATTATTTCATGTATTTCATGTGAGTCTCCTTGTACAGTATACTGTTTTGTCCAGTGCCCCAATCCCTATGTCAGGCACTGTGTCTTAGTGACCTGGGCATGTGGGGCCACACTTTCACGTTTGCAGAAAGGCTCTCACAAATACAAGAGCATGCATAACACATACACACTGGCCTTGTCTTTCTCTCTTGTCTATGTAGAGCCTTCTGACTCCAATGCTTACAGCTTCTCATTCTGCCAGGCAAGCGGAACCCCTTCTACTCCCAATCAAACACTCTCTATATGACTAGCAGAGGCCAGGGGCCTTCCCCACTTACACTTGTCTGTCAGCTGAATTGACAGAATGGGAGGAGGGCCTCCCCCACCTTTTCTTGCCCATCAGCTATGCTGACAGGTGCAGGCAAGCAAGGGACTCCCCCTCTGCCCCATTCATGCCCATCAGCACATGTGATGGACACCCGCGGTAGGGGCATCCCCAGGGCCTCTCAAAAGAGAGGGCAGCGCATTTCCGCCCTGGGTGGGCTTGGGCGGGATGCTGGTTTGCATTCTCCGTTGACTTGACGGGTGGGGGCAGGGATGGACTCCCAGCATCTGTCAGGGAGATAGTGTTCACCCACGTGGGCTCTTGGTCTGTCTCTGGCTACTGCCTGGGTCAACTTAGATGAAGATTTCGACAGGCGGACGAAAGCATGGGAGTGCTGAGGACAAAGAACGCAGGGGCTCAGGGAGAAGATTCCTTGCACGAGGCACAAGTGGGCCATCCGGAGAGAAGACATTGGCCCAATGGTTCTTGGACCAAAGAAATTGCAAAGGAAAATCCACACCAGATATAGAAAAGGACAGTCCTGTCTTTATGTGTGGTCTACTTGCTCAGTAAGAATGCCTTTGGAACTGGGGTACTCCATAAGAGACAAAATATATGGCATTCTGTCCTAATCACCCTAGCATAAATTTATTGAACACATACTACATATTCAACCTTGAATCATCATCATCACTGTGGAGGTTGCACACAGCCTAGAAACACATGCTTTCTTTCCTATGGACTGGAAAGATCACTGTCAGGAAGATCAGCATCAGCATCAGGGCTCTCTTGCTGACCAGGACTTATGTTTACCTTCTCAAACTAATAAGTATGTTATAATCTAATACTGAACAAAGGTAATTGTGTCAACAGGCTTTGTAACCAACTTTTGCTTGTCTGAATGACAAAACAGTGTTTTAAACCTCAAGTGTTTAAAAAATTGAAAATATCAAAAAGTAAGTTTCTTATACAATCAAACAAAAGTAAATGCTGTTGTCTCATTAAGACAACTCATTTCTTTTAATTAACATTTCACTCAGGGACTTAATTGCTATTTTAATTAGATGGAAGATCACAGACAAGTAGGAAAATTTTCACATGTACATAGGAAGATTTGTCTTATATATATATACATACAAACACATTCTTTCTCTCTTCCTCCCCCTCTCTTTCACACACACACACACACACACACACACACACACACAGAGAGAGAGAGAGAGAGAGAGAGAGAGAGAGAGAGAGAGAGAGAGAGAGAGTTCCAGATTTAAACTACAAAAAGAAAAAAAAGAAGAAGAAGCTTGCACACTCAAGAAGAAAGTAGCCACAGCAGAAAACAAAACACTGTGAGCCTTTTGTACTCATGTTGGCATCTGGCCTGATTTTCACATATCACAGGCTTTTCTTTTCAACTTTAACTTTGCAAGCTTCTGAAGTCTTTCCTTCTTTGGGTTCACCAGATTTTCCCTCAGCAGAGGGTGTTGCCCTTCTGCACATACCTCAGTCAGAGTCCAGTCTACAGCCTGGCTTGGCATCAAAACTCATCTACACACTCTAGCCCCTCCTGAGCTTAATGCATTCTTCCTGTTGGCCATGGTCAGACATCCAGGCAAAGAGTTCCTCACTATCTTCGAAGGAGGGCTGAGCATACCACATGCATGATGTCAGGACTGAACAGTTTCCTCAGGGAATTCCTATCAGATGCAAGTCCATCAGTTGTTCAGAGAAACAAAAGCTCAAAATTCAGTTTCCGTTAAAACCTATTGTGTTTCTTAACAAGCTTTTCAGGAAAAATGATCAGTGCTTTGATTTATTGTATAGCTACTTAGAACAGGTATGGCTTTCGGATGCCAAAGCTACATTGAAAGAGAGGTGAATCCCTGAGAGGTCCAGTTAAAAAAAATCTATCAGTCAACTATGGAGGACCAGCTAGCTCAGCTTCTACATGAAGAGCCTTCACTCTTTCCTCCACTTGAGGATGTGGTACAGAATGAGTGGGAAGTCAGGAGTTGCTGGAGAGCTTGCTTTTATCTTGGTCCCTTTAAACTGATTCAGTCAAGATGTAGCTGGATCAGACAGAAACAGACAAAATGTGCTCAGGTCTTATGGACAGCCACCAATGGCACTCAGGCCAGGCATGCACTTTGGATAAACCACGCCTTTGAATGTATGTGTTTTTTAAAGGTTAGTAGCATTTCAAAATGTAAAACAGCCTGTCATATACCCCTCCATTCTATGTGTTCAGTCCATTTACTCAACCATAGATTAGTATGCTATACTCTTGGGACCAGAGTAGAAATTGGCATTGTCTATGGATACTATCTAGCCTTGGACGGCAGTAACAGAGCTTGGTGGATTCTAGAAAGGAGCAATCACACAAAGAGAACTTTTCTTAACAAAATTACAGATAGCCAATGGTCACTAGAAGCACAACATGCTTCTCCTGGAAACTTTAAAGACTTGGGGTCTGTGAACAAAGATAACTTGGCCCAGTGCAGGGTTTCATCTCATATTTGACAATTTGATCTCTTTCTATATTTGCTTTCTTAAACACTAAATCTACTTAGAAACAGAAAAGGAGATTACAGGTTTCAGAATCTCTTCATTTTGAAGACATCAGCAACCAAAAATTATAAATTGCTATTGGCTGATCTCTTAGACTTTACTTAAGATTAACAGGGGTAAATTTATAAGTACGCAAAATAATTAGTTTGACTTTCCAGATAACCTTCTTCATGCATTGTTTAAAATTTTAAAATCATAACAAAGACATGATTCTAGGACTAGAGTAGAAATGTGTTACTTTTGGATTGAGTTAAAGCCCTCATCATTCTTTAGATAATCCAGCTTGTGGAGTTCCCTCAGGACTGTGGTAACTTTTCATTCTGCGCTCATGAACTGCTGAAGTTTTTATTTGACAGAGAAGAGTCTCAATACCCGTAGGGCTGGCTTTACTTGCATAGAGCTCTATTCTCAGTCAGATGTGGTTGTGTTAAATCTATAATGTGTTTGATAATTCACTTTTTACAATAATGGAAACTTATAGCCACATGGTTTAAATATTTCTCAATGAAAATTGAAAGTAATTTCTGGAACACTACAGCAGCCAGACTTCCTTAGGAATCATTTGTCTGGAATTGATGACAGATATTACACTGTAGACGCACCAGAATAGGGGGATGAAATTTTTAGACTTAAGTGTTATGAATTCATTTTTTTTGCTCAATAAATTTTAAAATAGAGATATTTTGTCAGTTTTCCAATGTCAAGTAATTATTTCTCCCTATGGATTAGGACCTAAATTTAATCAGGAAACAGTTGGTTACCTCCAGAACATTCATGCCACTATTGCATCTATGAGCATATCTTGCCAGTACTGTAGCTCACAGGGTTTGAATCTAGGAGAGGTCACTGCTGACTTTTCTACCCCAACACCTTAACTAGCACCTCCCATCTCTATGAATACTAGCTAGCAGGCAAAAACCTGCCAATTCCAGCTTGATTTCTGTATGTCCTACAACCAAAGCATGTGCTGTCTTCAGTCTTAACCATCTGGTTCTGGAGAATAACCAAGAACAATGGTAAATAGTATATATTATTTGGGGAGTAGTCGATGTCTATATATCCCTTTCAAACTTCTTTACATTTGTTTGAACCATCCTCACTGGCATGTTTTCCCTAACCTCCCATCCCTACCCCTTTGGTCTTTCCTCCCTCAAGATTCTCCTTCTATTTGTACATTACATGTATTTCACTACACCTCATCCAGACCTTCCTTATGTCTATGTTCTCTTTTTGATACTTGTCCTATATTGACACTCACTCCAACTTAAACGTATCTATTTAGAAGTCTGTGTTTAAGATCTACATATAAGAAAGGACATATAGCATTCTTTTCTTGGTTACCATGTTCAGTATAAAATCTCATGACTTGGAAGTTTACAGGCCCTATTGCAGGGTATATTATTAATGATTTACCAAGTGAACCTGCAGTTCAACTGGTATTTTTAAAAAATGTTTATTTCTATTTGTGTTATATAGAAATGAGCAATGTTAGTGCTATTTTGTTAAATAACAACAATAATAAATTATAGTAGATATAAAAAATATATTTATTTCTATCCACAGACCTGTGCATCCCTCAGCTTTGGTAAGAGAAGCCTCATTAGCTAGTGGGTGATAATCAAAGCAAGAACCCATAAATGATAAAGATGCTGATAATAAGTGACTGCCAGGCATGCAGTCCTGAATAGAACATCTATGTCACACCCTCTGAAGCTCAGAGAACATATTATGTTGAAGGACTATGGGAACCCAAGGATGGGGAGAAATATGATGCTGTGTTGTCTCCTTTTTTTTTTCTTTGTAAAAACAATTTTTATTTATTCTTTGATACTTTTATTCATGTGTTCAGTGTATCTTTTTTTATTCTTGATGTGATATGGTCATTGCAATTATGAACACACAACAACTGAAAAAAGAAAGGAAAGTGGAGAGAAGGAAAGAGAGAAAAAGGAAGAAAGAAAGGAAAGGAAAACCATGAGGATGTAAGAGATCACATGTGGAGAGAAGGAAGCAGAGGTGAGGTACATGGGAGAGGGGAGGGGGTCGATACATTCATAGTATATTCCATATTAAGTATGGTATTGCCAAAAGTCACAAAATATTTTATATTATCCAAGGTTATCTTGAAAACATCACTTTGTGACAACTTCTATGTTCTTGAAACCTGAGAAAAAGAAAATATTCTAAGATTTCTTAGCTTTGAACCATGGAAAGCATTGGTTTCAAACACTATTTTTTACTCTGAGTCTCTAAGATATGAATAGTTAATTTTTCCTGAGCTGGTGATATTGGCCCACTCCAGAATGAATCTCTTGTAGAAGGTCTTTTGGAACATGCTTCAGAAAACCCTAGATTTCCTGTTACGGGTTTCCTTGGGGATAAAGAGGCCTGGTTGTCTTATGGGTACATCAGGCAGAGGTGGGGCCTGTAAGCAATGGGTAAAACTATCAGCCCAGCACTGCTCTACCTTTGGCACAAGTGGACCTGGGCCTTATTTTTCTAGACTTCCATGGCACTTCTTTGTGAGGTCTTCATGGACTTCCAAGCCTGAGGTGTTATGTGCAAAGCTACCACTCTCTTTTCAGAGATAGTTTGTCACCAGCACGCTACTATTCCTTTATTGATCTTTTTCCTCCTAAGCCCCAATGTGCAAGCCTCATATTTAAAAATGTGTTTCATGTAAACAAACAAACAAAAATGAACTTTGATCCAGAGACTGTCCTCTGTGCAAAGTTCCTCATCACACAAGCAGATAAGATATGTGAGTTAGCCCTACAAGGAGCTAGTTCAGTGGACCTGGGTATCCAGTCAGACACCAACACAACATCAAGGGAAATGCCATGCCACACTGATGCCAGAGGTTCAGTGAAGAAAACAGGAGCTTCTTGTCTCCCTAGAGATAAGGAAAGCTTGGCCACAGAATTCTCACCACTCACGGTGGATTCTCCCTCTTGCCATAGACCTAAACTCAAGTTCTTTGATTCATACTCTAAATCTTAACCCTGACCAAAGCACACACTTATTGCATAGGAGAAGCAAGCACAGGAGAGGCCTCACACCATCACAGATGCCCCTGGACCAGAGGTGTCCTAAAAAACCCAGACTCCAAAGAGGAAGTAATATCACACCATAGGCTAGCCATGCAGCTAAAACTAAATTAGACTGACAGATGACTTCATTCCCCATCCTTGGTATTTTAGCAACCATGTTAGATTTCTTAAATTGCATGGCGAAAGCCTTGTGGGAAAACTCTCATAGGGAGCAGAATTTTATCATCATAATACAGAGGAAAAGAAAACATTTGACTTGGTAACTTCATTTGTGGAAGTTGTTGCCTCACAGGAAAGAGAAAATCTCACTGTTGGACATGGAGGCCTGTGAGCTCATGGGCAAGGGAGAATCTATTCCACTCAAACTGGTAAACCTGTTTTAGAGACTGAGAGAAAAATGACTTCATCACCACAGAGACGGCAAACATCACAATGACCCATTATGCTGCCATCAGATTGACAGACAGCTTAGCACCCTGAGCTCTGAATTATTCTAACACCTTCTCTCCTCACCAAAGACATAAAGTGACTTTAGTGGCTAAATGGGTTAAAAAGTACCAAGTAATACCACAAACAAACTAAAGGACCCTGAGATTAGGATGCAATGCATCATGGAACATTCTCCATTGAGGTAAAACTATGAGATCTTGAGGTGAATCTGGAATAAAGGAATTCCAACTGGACGTTACTTGAGTTTCAGGAAAGACATCCAGAGACAAGGACTGGCAGACAAATATGTGTTAACCATTCTGTATCTCAAGGCTCCCCAAGCAGACGATGTGCTTCTGGTGTTGCGAGAAATCCTCTCAGATTGATATGTTTTTGTTTCATCTGTCTTTTATTATGACACTTCTTGCCATCCACATTTTGACTAATGAACCTTTTTATTTTCATTTCTTATTAATGTTATTGTAAAATTCTCACTTATTTTCATTTATGTGTGAGTGATATGTCATAACACTCTGTGAGACAGAAAAGCAGCACAGGTTGAGAGCAGCAGATTCAATATGACAATTTGGAGGCAAAGGAATTACTAGAGAGGCAGCTTTCAGCACATGTTTCCACAGGCTTCTGATGCTCCAACCACTATCCATGATCAAAACTTTCCTTCAGCTCAAAGATGCTCCTCACTAGCTCAAAAATCATCTCTCTTCCTGTGGATTGAACATTTCATTATTCACTCCAGGACACATATCCAGGAATTGTATCTACAGCAACATGTGCCATGAACATGCATTGTGACCTAAAGGTAATGAGGCTTAGACAAAGACTCTTGTGTCTCAAACAGGAGCAGGTCATCAAATGACTTTCAAAAACTGAATTCTCCAAGGTTGACTTCCTTCTTAACATGACTATTTTCAGTGATCCAGGAGACCTTGTTTACCCTGAAAGATATAGCAGGCATACAAATCTCTCAACAACATACAGCCAGTCATTCTTGGCCTGACCATTCATTAGCGGCTGCTCCAAAAAAATAATTGTGCAAGAATAAGATGAAAAATCTCCAAGGAAAATCTGCCAAGGAAGAATTTTAAAAGGGGAGCATGAAGAGGTTGGCAAGGAGCTGGTAGCTTCAGTTCAGACTCAACTTCTCAGGAAATGTTTCACTTGAGGATCTCACCTCTATCCATTACTTCCTACTGGCGGGCCTCTCTTTCTCTTTTTCCTTCTCCATTATATTTAAATATTGTGCATTCCAGGCTCTAACCATTAAGTTTCTCCTCCTGATAGTAGTGAAGGATAGTGCTGGACCTCAGCCATAATCAGCTTCCATAACAACAAGGAGGTACCTGAAATGAACCTGATTTCAGGCCTCCCTGACACATTGGTCCAATCTCCAGTGTCCCAATACCCTAGGTCCCTATGTCCTCAGAGCCCAGGGGTTCAGAGTCCAAGAGCTGTGAATACTCACAGAGCCAGCAGGTTACAACATCTGTGTTAACACCTGTTGGAGGACCAGATGGATTTTGGGTTCTGTGGCCCTAGGCCTCCTCTCACCTGGACCACCTGCTCTCAGACAAGGAGAAGTCAGTTGTGCTGCTGTGAAACAGGGTCCAAGTATCACTTCATCCTTCAGACTATAATGCTCCTTGCTCTGAATTACTGCCTCCTCTAGCATGATCTCATCGTGATTGCATGGCTTCCTTTCCCTGACAGCACCACTGAGGCTTCAGCTACTTTGCCCTACTGAGCATAGACTATGATTCCCTTTTAGTCACCTTTCTGGAACCCTCAGTCATACAGAAACTTTAAGAAAAGTACTTAAAGTCAAGGGTGTAGTCAGAGAACCCATACTGACTCCCTTATGGTAAATCAAACTCCCCAGCCATGAAGGAGGCATCCCAGTTGGGAAGAACCTTTAGGGAAAGGTATTCTTTAGAGCTACTAAGATAAGCCCTCATGACATCTCAAAACCATAGGAATGATGGAGACTCTACATGACCTTCTACATGTACACAATCTTATCAGCCAATACAGAGATCATGACAAATGAGCTAATGCCAACTCCCAAGCCCTTCATGCACACTTTTGCCTATCACACTCTTTATCCACTTTTTATGGCTATTGATACTGAGGAGGTTCATGCAGGAAATAGAAACAGCAGAGTCTAAAACTGCATTAAAAGTATACTTGACACTCACTACAGCTAAGATTCACTAACAAGACATCTGGGTGGGGCAGGTATGGAACATTCTCAGGAGTATTACTTAGAGAGTGGGTCTGAGTCCCTGGCCTAGAGGTCCCCAGAGACTGACTTGAGGCTGTCAATATCATCCTAACATTTAATAATAGCCCCTAACTCTTTTTTAAATATATATGTATATATACATATATATAATATACACATACATACTGAAAAGCAGGTATACTTTGTTAGTATTAAAAATGAAGCTGAGGCCCAAATCCTCTCAAGATAGGTAGAGATCAGTAAAATCCAACTCAAAAGGTACTCAAGTCAAAGATACGAAGATACTCTGAGGCCACTATGAAGGAGGTTCTCTCACAGAAAACAGCCAAAGCCACAGACAGTCACATTGGAGGACACACAGCCAATGGCTCAGAGTGCTGCTGCCCAAGTCCTGATCATGAGAACATCCTACATCTACCCCCACCTCCAATATGATGTCTTTCTCAGAAGCTCAACAGGGCTGAAGGTTTAAAGAAGCTGCATTACAATGAACACCCTTGAAAACCCCTGTTACCCTGTTTTTAGTTGCTGGAAATATCAGGGTTGGTTCTTCGGGAGAGAAAGTTTTGGAGGGAGCTGGAGACAGGGATTGAATTTCCTGTAGAGAAGAATCTGCTGGACTCTGGCACACTCAATGCAGAAAATAAGTTAAGAATTCTGGCCATTATTTTATTCTCATGAACTCATTTCTCCTCAAAGTTTACTTTGTAAACCTGACCTGACATGAGCACCTGATTATCATAGAGTTCTGCTTTAGGACAAATTCTCTGTGGCACCAGTTTAGAAAGCCAACTTTTATGATTCTTCCTAACATTTTAGTTCATATAACTGTTAAACCACACCCAGAAAAAGCAAGCTGAATGAGATCCACCCCAGACAAGAGACAGGGCAGACTCAGCTACATCCCCTACACCTTGGCCAATTGGTCATGAGCTTCTTACACTCAGAACCCAGACAACACAGGAAGGCCTTCCATTCCCCACTGTGTGTCAGTCTTCCAATAGAAAATGGGATTCTCTCTCCTCTACTCTAGGCACCTCGCCTCTTGATATTCAAATAAACAAGGCACACTAGCCACAACAAACCTTCCCCAAACAAAAACCTTTCCAGGAAAAAGTGGCCACCACTACTAGGTTTCTGCTTTATTTGCTGAGCTCTGGGTTTGGACAACATGGTTCTTTAGTCCTTGAGGAAACCGTACACTCTCACCCCGAGAGTGCCGCAAGGAGTCGATAATCCATTATTACAGTAAGCCGTTTGTGCTAGCAGTAATTACCTAATAACCCCTTATAAAGGACCGTGGCTTCCTAATCTGTTTATAATTATCATTTCAATGATCCCACACATTAATGTCTGACCTTCAGCAACTCTGACCTGATCTTAATTAGCTCTAATATGAAATCAGCGCTACATAAGAAACTAGCCATGACCAAATGAATGAACCCCAGGTACAGTTAATTTCTAGAGCAATTATCTTTTCATGTAGGGAGATTTAAATGATTATCTGCACAATTTCACACAGTTTTATGTAATTCTGCAACACTATGAATTCTGTTTTAAATCATATTTCAAAGGCAGGGCTCACTCCACAGGTCGGTTCATCTAGAGTTCTGAAGCACTTGAGTATTGCATTGCACTGTTCCGGTAGTACTAGGTATTTGGCATCATTATTTTGATTATAAAGAAGGCACAAAAACAAAGTTAAAAATATTATATTATGACTAAATATAAGAGTACGCCACTGGGTAGTTAGGAGCAAATACTACCAAAGTTATATTGTTACAGGACAGAAATGTTGAAAATGGTTGGTGACAGGGCCAGCTCTTTTTAAGAACAAGGAAACTGTGGGTTAAGTGTGTGTAGCCCGTTTACTGACGTCCAGATTAGAGATGACTAATCATTTTAGAGACAAGGGAGTAATGTTGGAAACAAAATGGATTGAAGATACAGTTGAACTGAACTTTAAACCTGAGAAGCACAGGAATTCCTCAAGTAGGTAAACAGACATCTTCCATCTCTATTTTGTTAAGGGAGTCTCATGTGATGTACTAGTCAGAGTTGTGAAGAAAAATAAAACAGGTATGCTGGGAAATATATTTATAGATGAATGGGTAAATAGAGATAGATGATAGGTGATAGATTGATAGATGATAGATTGATAACTCAGGATAGATGATGGATAGAGATGTAAGTGATAAGTCAATGGAAGCGATTTGTTATGAGTGATTGGCTTATGTGCCTGTGGATGCTAGGAATTTCAGAAGCTGTTTTCTGTAAACTAAAGATGAGAGCAAGCTGCTCATGGGCACTAATCCAAGCCTAGAGGCACAAACAACCACAATGTAAGTCTCACGTGTGTCTGCAAACCCTGACTCAGGCCAGCAGACAGATTTTTCTAAGATAAACATCCTATTTCAGACAAGGTGAGTTCACTCCACCCTTCATTTTTATTGCTTTAAGGCCTCTTACAGATTTTACTGTGCCTACTGCACTGATATGAGCGACTTTCACTCAATAGCTTCCACAGATAGCCTCACAGACACACCAAGCATAATGTTCAATCAGTTGTCTGGGCATTACAAAGACTAGTCGCAATGACAGAGTTAATTGTATATGGTAAATCCTGAAGTGACACTCCATCTCAACTTTATGGTGTGACCACTACAGAGAGTGGAAGTGTATATTTTAGGTAGGATGAGAGAAACACCCATAAACTATGTTGGAACTAGCTCCCCTAGAAATAACTGTAGACATTATCTGTCATAGGGTCCAAGACTTGAAACCAAGCAGAATAGACTGGCCTTCAAAAATCAGAAAGTTCCCAGGGACATATGAATACAAAGTTGTCAAGGCTTGGAAGTTACTCAAAGCTGAAGGGGATATTCCCACTTTCATGTCAGAATTTCAAAATTCCATGTGTGCATATGCAGACAATGGAAAACACAGCAGAGACATCTTCTAAGAAGCAGAGTCAGTCAGATGTTTCCACGGCGGCCATAAACAGTGAAGAAATAAAAATTGACTTTGAGACTAATAACAAAGAGATGGACTTTTAAAAGGAATGAGGGGGGGCAACAATATAGTTGAGTCGCTTTAGTCTTTGTGAATTACACATGTATATAATATATTCTGCTCACTGCTTCTCTCCCTTTATCTCCCCCTAACTCTCTATGGATACCATATCAATTCATCCTCCTCCTCCTCATTTCAGCCAGCTGTGGGGTCTTGCAAGCTCCCCCATCTCTGTGATGGGATTTTTGATTGGTTTGGTTTTGTGCATGTTCTGTGGAAGTAAACAGAGCTAATCAGAGTTTGTGAGTCCAGTATCCAGAAAGTAGCATCTCATTGCACACCTCTCCATTCTCCAGCAATTACATTATTTTCTCTGTCTCTTCCATGATAGTCCTGAGTTATTGAGAGGTTTGTACCTGAGACCCTGATGAAATTGCACACAGAGATAAAGGCAGAACAGAGGTAGGCATCTCATATACTTGCAGCCATCATAACTCAGTCAAGCAAGATGGTTTGCTAAGACTTTTCTGATAGCCAGGAAAGTACCAGAATTCTATCTGGAGGGATTTAAGTGAAGCCCCTGGGGATTTTTTATTTATTTATTTGTTTGTTTGTTTGTCTGTTTATTTTTTTAAAAGGTCTTTTTTCCCATGTATCCCCCTGCTTGCCCATCCTTTCTTCCTCCCAATACCTTCCAGTCAGCTCAGCATGGCCAATCCCTTCCAGACAGGTCTGATTCCCTCATCCCAATATCAAGACTGGGTTAGGGGCTCCTCTGCAGGGAATGGGATCCCAAGGTGCCAGCCCATTTACAGGAACACAGTCTGATCCCACCCCTCGAGGCTCCACATGGCCAATCAACAGTCCCCTTCCTTTGGAAGGCCTATCTCCTTTTCCCATGTTTCCCCAGTGGCTGTTCTTGATTCAGAGCTCCAGCCAGCCATCTCTGTGGGACTTCTTCTCATAATTCCTATCCCCTTGCTTATACAGACTCTTCTCCCCTGTTCTCCAGCTTGAAGGGGAGCTCAGTCCAGTGCTCAGCTATGGATCTCTGCCTCTACCTCCATTCATTGTTGAATGTAGGTTCTATGATAACACTAAGGGTGGTTATTCCTTGATTATAGGAAAATCCTGTTTAGGCATCCCCTCCACTATTGGTTGGAGACCTAGTGGGGGACATCCTGTGAGTTTTGTGGGGTTTCCCTAGCACCTGGTCTCTTTTCAACCTCACATTGGCTTCCTGAATCAAGATATCCATCTGTTTTTTCCTCCCTCTGTGTTGCTCCTGTCACTCCACCATCTCCTTCTCTCATGATGTTTCCACCTCTGTTTGGTTGCTACCTGTTATGATCCCTATTTGCTAATGAGAGCTTCTCTATTTTCTCTTCCTAGGAGAATATCTGGATGTCTCTCCTAAGTTCCCTCTGATCCCAAGCTGTTCAGGAGTTGTGATTTGCAGCTTGGGTTTCTTTGCTTTTGTCTAAAGTCCACTTAGGAGTGAGTACAGCCCATGCCTAACTTTCTAGGCTTGTGAACCTTGCTCAGGAGGCTATTCTCCAAATCCATTCATTTTCCTGAAAATTGTAGGATGTTATTTTTTTTCTTTTTAGTACTGAGTAGTACTCTATTATGTAGATGTATGACAATTTGTTAATCCATTCTTCAGTTGAGAGGCATCTAGATTGTTTCCCGGTTCTTGCTATTACAAATAATGCTGCTATGAACATAGTTGAGCTAATGCTTTGGGGTATGAATATGCATGCTTTGAGTACATGCCCAATTGTGGTATAGCTGGGTAGATTCCCAGTTTTCTGAGGAACTTCCATACTGCATTCCAGAGTGACTATACAAGTTTATACTCCCACCAACAATGGAGGAGTGTTTGCCTTGCTCTGCAACCTCTCCAGCATAGGTTGTCATCTGTGTTTTTTTTTTTTATTTTATTTTAGCCATTCTGACAGGTGTAAGGTGGTATCTCAAGGTTGTTTTGATTTGCATTTCTCTGATGGCTAAAGATGTTGAACATTTTTTCAAGTGCCTTTCAGCCATTTGTAATTCTTCTGTTCAGAATTCCCCTTTTTAGCTCTGAACCCCATTTTTTATTGAATTATTTAGATTTTTGGGCTCTAGTTTATTGAGTTCTCTATATATTTTTGAGCATAGTCTTCTGTCAGATGTAAGTTTGGTGAAGATCTTATCTTATTCTGTAGGCTGTAATTTTGTCTTATTGACTGTGTCCTTTGCCTTATAGAAGCTTCTCAGTTTCAGGAGGTCCCATTTATTGATTGTTGTTCTTAGTGTCTGTGCTACTGATATTATATTTAGGAAGTGGCCACCTGTGCCTATGTATTGGGGGATGTTTCCCACTTGCTTTTTTATAAAGTTCAGTGTATCTGGGTTTATGTTGAGGTCTTGGATCCACTTGGCTTTGAGTTTTGTGCAGGCTGATAGGTATGGATCTATTTACATTCTTCTACATACTACCATCCAGTTATGCCAACACCATTTATTAAAAATGCTATCTTTTTTCCACTGAATATTTCTGGTCTCTTTGCCAAAGATCAGACGTTCATAGCTGTGTGGGTTAAGGTTGGATTCTGCAGTTCTATTCCATTGATTTACAAGTCTGTTTTTTATGCCAGTATCAGACTGTTTTTATTACTGTAGCTCCAGCTTGAAGTCAGAGATGGTAATGCCTCCTGAAGTTCTTTTATTGAGCAGGATTGTTTGGGTAATTCTTGGTTTCTGGTTATTCCAAGATTTTAAGCACATAATTAATTCAGGGTATTCACTCATATGTGTGTGTGCACACACACTGCTTTACAGAAAGAGAACAAAAATTATTTGAAAAGAAGAAAGTTCAACTATAAAACAAAATCATCCATGGAGAATTCAGCTGCTAGGGCCTGTAGATGATGGCTTTAAAAAGAACTATGAATAGGGTATTCAAGAAAACAGGTTTCAGAGAAATGAGATCTATGAAAGCTAACATAAATATTATAGAACTGAACATTATAGTTTATTAAAACATAATTTCAAAATATGTGTTTAGCAGTAAAGTTAATACATAGTGAGAGGTTAGTTAGTTAGAAAGTTGTTCAATACAAACATCATATTGAAACACAAAACAAATGTGGAGCACAGTAAATCACACACACACACATACACACACACAATGCACAGAAAGAGAGAGAAAGATGCATACATTCATATATACACAACAGCCATTCCTGGTGGCATGTTTAAAGAGATTCTAATGTGCTTCTTGGTTTATTTACATTTATTCATAAACTTGGTGGTACTTTTCCATAGGTCAAAAATGGAGATAAGAAAGATTATTTGAGAAGTCACTTAGATGCAAATGGTGCATTAGCCACTTTTCTGTCCTTAATGACAAAGTACTGAGATATAGATTGATAAGTAGGAACAATTCATTTGGACTTATTATTTCTGAGTGAAGGTCCCTGGGCCCTTTTCCTTCAGAATTGTGACAGCATAAGACATCATGGACAAAGCAGTAAGCATGTGGAGGAGATTGTCTTGCATCACCTGGGGGTCAGGGTGATACCCCACTTAAGGAATGACTCCAATTACCTCACTTTGTACTTGGTTCATCCCCCTAAAGTTTCCAACATTTCATGACAGCATCAGAGCCTAAAGACTTCTACTAGCACACAGGGATGTAATGTTGAAGACCACGGAGACCAAAAGCAACCCAACCCATGATGCTAGGTTGGTATTAACATTTATTCTGCTATGCATGAAAGACTAATGAAGATTACCTCAAGGATACTTATAATTCTGCAAATGAGTGGAGAAAGGACTGTATTGAATATAATGTCAATAGAACCTTGGGGTCAGGACTCAGTGTTTTTCCCTCAGAGATTAAACACACACACACACACACACACACACACACACACACACACACACACACACACCCATGCACACACCATGCATATTAGCCCAGAAACAATGAACATCAATTCAGGAGTAAGGAATAATCCATTACCCCATGATTTGTAGCAAAATGATAAAGGGCACATAGAGGAAAAGACAAAATAAAGACATCTCTCCCTTTGTAGCTATGTAGATGGAAAGCATGGAAGTGGTTGTTCAGTAAGAGATGGTTAAGTCAGCCAACTATTGATCCTGAGGTTTAGTTACCATGTATTACATGATGCAGCCCAAGGCATCTTTTTTCAGTAGGGTCCTTCAAGGTACGTGTTTGACTTTATACAAGAGCAGATATCCCAAGCACTATACAAAGCTGTAGAAGAGCTACTAACCATGAATGGTTACTTAGGTTTTCCATGGATGAGCTCTTCCCCAGTATGTTAAATAACTCTTCCCATGTGGTCATCCTTAAACACGTATGCATACATATAACAATAACTGGACTCTGTTAGTTGTGGGGAATATATATATATATGTGTGTCCATATATGTAGCAGTAGTGATTACAAATGAGGTCATAAAGAAGATGAGGATATATGAAGACATGGTAGGGGAGATGAAAAAATAAAATAGGGGCTGGAGAGATGGCTCAGTGGTTAAGAGCACTGTCTGCTCTTCCAGAGGACCCGGGTTCGATTCCCAGCACCTACATGGCAGCTAACAACTGTCTGTAGTTCCAGTTCCAGGCAAACACCAAGGCAAATAAATAAATAAATAAAGGTTTTTTTTTAAAAAAAAAATAAAATAATTTAAGTGTAATATACTCAATCTACAAAAAATTTTTTAAAAAAATCAAAGACTACTGAACTAGATTAAGGAAAATCAAAATTATATGACTTTGCAATAGATAGCAAACACCAGAAAATGAAACAATAAAAAAAAATCATAGAAATAAATACAAGGAATCTCTTCTAGTTGTATTTAGTAAAAACCATGTGCATAATGAGAGTGTAATCTCAGAAAGATGGTGAGACGCAAAAATCTGTGTGATCTTAAGATAGCATGTACAGTTAAAGAACATCAATCAATTTATCTTACTGCAACAAAGTCCATAAATTCATAGTCATTGCAGGTTTTAATATAACGTCTACAAAAACTTATTTTGAAATATATGTCAATCACTAGAAGACTTGAACAACATAACTAAGACTAACCAAAAAGACATACATTGAACAGAATGCTCAGTTAAACCAAGCACACATACATCTCATGGTTCAGCACTGAGGGCGCTGTGACACACTTTAGCCACAATGGGAAAATTGAAATATTGTAGCACCTTGTCCACAGTGTTTATGTGCACCCCATTAACTGCTTATATGATGTGTAAGCATTAGCCTGTTTACAAAGTATGTAAAAGCATCATGTATTTGTAAAGCGATACACAGACAGTGTTGTACAATGCTTGTGTGAGGACACACAGTACCTGCTGGCCTAGTGATTATATGACTGCAACTAGATTGTATCCTCTTAGAAATTTAGGAACCCAGAGATGTATAAAATTGGACACTTTGCAGAGAAAGCAGAAGCTGCCCTAAATCCTGTGAACTATGAACCAGGGGCACCTGCTCAGGAGCTCAGAGTAGTAAGATGCCCCCACACCTTTTGTACCAGTCCTACATGGCTTGAGGTTCCTTTAACGGAAGGCTAATCTTTTTCTTTTAATAAAATAAAACCTCTCTTCTGCTTTAGAAATTAGTGTACTGGAATTTATTTTCATTTTCTTGTTATTTTCTTTTACATTAAGTGAGTAGCTACAGATAGAAGCCAGGCTTCTTTTGTGGAGAAGCTTATTGGTCAGAAAAGGAGCCACAAGCCAGTGAAATGTGAGCAGAAGTCCAGCTCTTAAGAATGCTGGCAAGATACATTGCACACATGGGCAGAGGACCGAGGCTCAGTCTCATGCCGGCCTTCAGTGCTATTTGCTAGGTCATGAACAATTCCTGGATGGGCTGCTGAGCCATCTGCCCAGCTTTCTTCACTGTCATCAACTGGTCTAGCTAGCCAGACAAAAAACTCACATAAATCTCTCAGGGCTTCGGTCTCGGGACAGTGTCAACCAGGAGCCTTCATCCAACGTCTTGTTTTCAACAATTTATATTGGTTAAGGGGTTCTGGGAATACCAGCATCACAAATCCCCCCTTGTTGCTTTCCACAATGAAGATATCACAGTCAGGATAGTAACAGAAATACAGAAAGGCACAGGCAGACATACAGTTCAAGACTGGCAATGCTGAAGACTGTAGGAAGTGAAGGGGTATCCAAAACCCCATGCTCCATCAGTCAATTGCATGCTTGTATATATTCTTCATGAAAAAAGGAGATTAGTGCAAAGCAAGATGTGAGATGGAAAATAAATACTGTAAGAGAAGCGAAGAGGAAAAAAAATGGTGATTGATAGTTTTGCTGGGTATAACAGTCTAGGTTGACAGCCATGCTCTTTTAGTGGCTGTAAAACTTCTGACCAAGACTTTGCTTTCATTATTTCCATTGAATACTCAGATGTTATTCTGATGGGTCTGGCTTTATAGGTAAGTTGGCCATTTTCTTTTGAAGCTCTTAAATTTTTTTCTTTGTTCTTTATGTTTTGTGTCTTGATTATTATGTGGCAAGCAGATTTTTTTGGGAGGGGTGAAATCTATTTGGTATTCTGTAAACTTCATGTATCTTTATAGGGATTTCCTTCTTTAAGTTGGGAAAGTTTTCTTCTACGATTTTATTGAATACATTATCAATTGAGTATTATCTGTGCCTTTGAGCTGGTATTCACCTTGTTAATCCATTCTTCAGTTGAGGGGCATCGATGTTGTTTTCAGGTTCT
Organism: Sigmodon hispidus; assembly: GCA_004025045.1. NCBI lineage: Eukaryota > Metazoa > Chordata > Mammalia > Rodentia > Cricetidae > Sigmodon > Sigmodon hispidus. The sequence goes on along the minus strand of PVIH01004973.1, from coordinate 56,543 downwards.
TACTATTATGAATAATGCTGCTATGGACATAGTTGAGCTAATGCCTTTGGAGTGTGAATGGCATCTTTAGGGTATATGCCCAGTAGTGGTATTGGTGGATCCTTGGGGAGATTAATGCCCAGTTTTCTGAGACACTGCCATATTGCCTTCCAGAGTGGCTGAACAAGAATACACTCCCACCAAAAATGGAGTGCTCCACAAACACTCCAACATAGGCTGTCATCTGTGTCTTTTATCTTAACCAATCTGACAGGTATAAGGAGGTATCTCAAAGTTGTTTTGATTTGCATTTCTCTGATGGCTAAAGATGTTGTACACTTTTTCAAGTGCCTTTCAGCCATTTGTAATTCTGCTGAGAATTCCCTTTTTAGTTCTGAACCTCATTTTTTGATTGGGTTATTGAAGGTTTTGGGCTCTAGTTTCTTGAGTTCTCTATATATTTTAGAGATCAGTCCTCTATCACTTGTAGGGTTGGTGAAAATCTTTTCCCATTCTGTAGGCTGTTGTTTTGTCCTATTGACTGTGTCCTTGGCTTTACAGAAGCTTCTCAGTTTCAGGAAGTCCCACTTATTGATTGTTGTTTTTAGTGTCTGTGCCACTGGTGTTATATTTAGGAAGTGGTCACCTGTGCCAATTCATTGGTATTTCCCACTTTCTTTTCAATCAAGGTCAATGTGGCTGGGTTTATGTTCATGTCTTTGATCCACTTGGATTTGAGTTTTGTGCAGAGTAACAGGCTTGGATCTATTTACATTTTTCTACAAAGCCATTTGTTAAAGATACTATCTTTTTTCCATTGAATATTTTGGGCCTCTTTGTCAAAGATCAGGTGTTCCTAGGTTTTTGGGTTAATGCCTGGATCCTCAATTCAATTCCATTGATCTGCAACTCTGTTTTTATGCTAGTACCAGGCTGTTTTTATTACTGTAGCTCTATAGTATAACTTGAAGTCAGTGATGGTGATGGCTCCTGAGGTTCTTTTGTTGAGCAAAATTGTTTTGGCAATCCTGGGTTTCCTGTTATTCCAAATGAAATTGAGTATTGTTCTTTCAAGGTTCAAAAAATATTGTGTTGGGATTTCAATGGGCAGTGCATTGAATATGTAGATTGCTTTTGGTAGAATTGCCATTTTTACTATGTTAATCCTACCTATCCAGGAACATGGGAGATCTTTCCATTTTCTTATATCCTCTTTAATTTCTTTCTTCAGTGGTTTAAAGATTTTGTCAAATATATTTGTTACTTCTTTGGTTATAGTTACTCCAAGGTATTTAATGCTATTTGCAGCTATTATAAAGGGTGATGTTTCCCTTATTTCTTTTTCAGCCCTTTTATCTTTATTGTATAGGAGAGCTACTGATTTCTTTGAGTTAATCTTATATCCTGCTACATTGCTGAAGGTGTATATCAGTTGTAGAAGTTCCCTGGTAGAGTTTTGTGGATCACTTATGTATACAATCATATCATCTGCAAATAAAGATAGTTTCACTTCTTCTTTTCCAATTTGTATCCCCTTAATCTCCTGTTTTTCTCTTATTGCTTTAGCTAAAACTTCGAGAACTATATTGAATAGATAAGGGGAGAGAGAGGACATCCTAGTCTAGTTCCTGATTTTAGTGGGATTGCTTTGAGTTTTTCTCCATTAAGTTTGATGATGGCTGTTAGCTTCTCGTAAATCGCCTTTATTATATTGAGACATTTTCCCTGTATTCCTGATCCCTCCAGAGCTTTTATCATAAAGGAGTGTTGGATTTTTGTCAAAGGCTTTTTTAGCATCTAAGAATATGATCATGTTGTTCTTTTCCTTCAGTTTGTTTATATGATGGATGACATTTACGGTTTTTTGTATGTTGAACCATCCCTGTATTTCTGGGATGAAGCCTACTTGATCATGGTGGATGATATTTTTTATATGTTGCTGTGTATGGTTTGCCAGAATTATTTTGAGAATTTTAGCATCAATATTCATGAGGTAAATTGGTTTTTAATTCTCCTTCTTTGTTGCATCTTTGAGTGGCTTGGGTATTAGGGTAATTGTGGTCTCATAAAAAGAGTTTGGCAATATTCCTTTAGTTTCTACTGTGTGAACCAGTTTGAGAAGTATTGGTAATAGTTCTTCTTTGAATATCTGGTAAAATTCTGCACTGAAACCATTTGAACCTGGGCTTTTTTTTACTTAAGAGGATTTTAATGACAGTTTCAATTCCCTTTAGGGTTATAGGTCTGTTTAGGTATTTAATCTGATCTTGATTTAATTTTGGTAAATAGTATCTGTCCAAAAAGCTGTCTATTTCTTCTAGATTTTCCATTTTTGTGGAATGTAGATTTTCACAGTATGACAGTATGACCTGATAATTCTCTGGATTTCTTAGATTTCTGTTAAGTCCCCTTTTCATTTCTGATTTTGTTGATTTGGATACTCTCTCTCTCTCTCTCTCTCTCTCTCTCTCTCTCTCTCTCTCTCTCTGATTTTTGGTTAGTTTGTATAAGGGTTTATCTATCTTGTTGACTTTCTCAGAGAACAACTCTTTGATTCATTGATTCTTTGTATTGTTCTTTTTTGTTTTAATTGTATTGATTTCAGCTCTAAGTTTGGTTATTTCCTGCCTTCTACTCCTTCTAGGTGAGTTTGCTTCTAATTGTTCTAAGGTTTTCAGCTGTGCTGTTAGTTCTCTAGTGTGGGATTTCTCTAGGTTTTTCATATAGGCATCTAGCGCTATAAATTTTCCTCTTAAGACTGCTTTCATAGTGTCCCACAAGTTTGGTTATATTGTGGATTCATTTTCATTATATTCTAGGAAGACTTTGATTTCTTTCTTAATTTCTTCCTTGACCCTGAGGTTGTTCAGCTGAGTGATGTTTAGTTTCCATGAGTTGGTAGGTCTTCTATGATTTTTTATATTGTTGAACTCTAATTTTAGGCCCTGGTGTTCCCCTAATATGATACAAGGGATTATTTCTAGTTTTTGTACCTATTGATATTTGCTTTCTGACCAGTTATGTGGTCAATTTTAGAGAAAGTTCCATGTGGTGCTGAGAAATGTGTATATTCCTTTACATTTGGGTGGAAGCTTCTGTAAATATCTGTTAAATCCATTTGCATCATAACCTATGTTAGACTCCATATTTCTCTGTTGAGTCTGTGTCTGGTTGACCTATCCAAGAGTGAAAGTGGGGTATTGAAGTCTCCCACTACTAGGATGTGAGAATTGATGTGAGATTTAAGTTTAATAGTGTTTGTTTTACAAGATTGGTGCCTTGATATTAGGGGCATAGATATTCAGAATTGAGATCTCACCTTGATCAATTTTTCCTGAGATGAATAAGTAATGTCCATCCTAGTCTCTTTTAATTGATTTTAGTTTACAGTTTACTTTGTTAGAGATTAGGATGGCAACACCAGCTTGTTTCTTAGGGCTATTGATTGGAAAATCTTTTCCCAACCCTTTACTCTGAGCCTGTGTCTGTCTTTAAGGTTGACATGTATTTCTTGTATGCAGCAGAAGGATGGCTTCTGTTTTTATCTACATCGTGTTAGTGTGTGCCTTTTTATAGGTGAATTGAGTCCACTGATATTAAGGGAAATTAGTGGCCACTGACTGATATTTCTTGTTATTTTTGGTGGTCACTTGAATGTACTTCCTTTCTCTGGGCTTTTCTTCTGTGAGATTATTGATTGTTCGTGGTTTCATGGTGTATCTGAGATCCTTTGGTTTCTAGTTTTTCCTCTAATGCTTTCTGAAGTGCCAGATTTGTAGATAGGTATTGTGTAAGTCTGACTTTATCAATGGCTCTCAAATGAAGAATGAATTGACAAACTGTGGTACTTCTACACAATGGAGTGCTACTCAGCAGTAAGAAAAATATGATATTCTAAAATTTGCAGGCAAAGGGACAGAATATCCTCCTGAGCGAGGTTTCACAAACCCAGAAAGAGAAAGGGGGTGTACTCACTCATTACTGGACTTTAAACAAAAAGCAAAGCATGTCCAAGCTGCAAATCACAACCACTGAACAGCTTGGGATCTGAAACATCTTGGACCGGCACCTTGGAGCCCATTCCCTCCAGAGGAACACCTGACCCAGTCTTGATGTTGGGGTGAGGAAAGCAGATTTGTCTGAAGTGGATTCTTAACTAGGCTACCTTGGGACCTTGGAACCTCCTGCCCTTGCTGGGGAGGAGATAAAGTAATGGGGATAAAAGAGAGTGACTGGGAGGGGCAGGAGGGGTAAGGGAGTTTGAACAATGGGACACATGGATAAAAAAATATGACTTTATTCATAATAATAAAAAAATAAAGAAAGAAAATAAAGTCTTTTTCCCCCTTTTTTTCCTTAAAAAAAAAGGAGGGGAAAGCTTTTTTATTTATCTATTTATATATTTGCCTTGGTGTTTGCCCAGAACTGGAATTACAGACAGTTATGATCTGCCATGTGGTTGCTGGGAATTGAACTCAGGTCCTCTGGAAAAATAGTGCTCTTAACCGCTGAGCCATCTCTCCAGCCCCAAGTCCTTCTTTTCTAAAACAAAAAAAGAAAAGAAAAAAAAGAGAAAAATACACAATAGTCTGTTAGGCATTAGTTTTATATAGAGTAGATGCATTAACCTGCCTTCTTTGCCATTCAATTGGTCTTCTTGCATATTGTTTACACTGTATTGATTAATGTATTTGGGAAATAAGTTCTGATGTTGGACAATATCAGTGCTTTAACTTTTTTTAGTAGTATTGTATTGGCTATTTTTGCCTTTGATATTCTCTATAAAGTTTGAAATCATTTTATTGATGTCCACAATATTAGCCTTGTATTCTTCAATTTTTCTAAACACACTTGATAATTTGTATAATTTTTGTTGTTTTTCATGATTTTGAGATTTCTGTTTTAAATGTCATTTGAGAATAGTAAATGTTTAACAAAAAAGGCACAAAATGCAGAATTAAAGTTCAAAGGCATTCACATTTCTGCAAGACAGTAATGCAAATGCCTCATGCACAGAACTTTGAGTCCAGCTAAAATGTGTGGAAAGAAGACCTTCTTATCTACCATCCTGTCTCTGTAGACAAAGCTCCAGAGCATTATAATGATGCTGCCTTGACTTCCCAACCCAGGATCTGCTGTGAAGAACTTCAGTGAATACCTCTTACTTCTGACATCTGCAGGAACTTGGTTCTATTCTCTGCAGATGTCAGGTGACTATAGTAGCTCAGGGACATGAAGACTATGGCCCTGCCCTACCACTGGACTAGTCAGGAAGAACCAACCATGACACTTAGCTAGAGGGAAAGAAGCATTTGCACAAAGTATGGACAGGCAGAATTACCTCGTTCCATCTCCCCAGGAACACTTTAGGATTCTCAGAAAACTCCACTGACTGAAAAATTATTGAAGTACAAGTCAAATATTCTGCCAATAATATTTTTTCAAGTTGCTTTTGAGATTGTAACATATATCCATCTTCCCACATGGCTTAGGTATGGGATACCAGGAAACCAGGAAAGTCTAAGGTGAGATCCCCTGTCATCTGAGAGAACTACACAGGAAGTGAGGTGACCTTGATGAAAGGTACTTATGGCTCCTCTTTCCTCCTTAGCTCCAGCAACTGGCCTCACAAAGCCTTCAGGACAAACACCTCAGGTACAACATTAGCCTCATTGATACCAACAAGAAGATGTCTGCATCCCTTAAAATAACATTATTCTCACTGATACCAACAAGAAGATGTCTGTATCCCTTAAAATCACTCAAAACCCATTTTGAACAAGGCTCTGAGTAGCCAATAGAAACATCATAGTAGCCTGAGGGGTTGCCGGTTAAGCTCCCAACCTGTCTCCACAGAAGAAGTCAAGGTGTGAGCTGTGGGACTGATGGGGTATACTACAACTTGTATAGTGAGTACTGTCTCCATGCCATGCCCAAGCAGTCTTTCATATAATCCTCACATCATAAATAAGGAAACCAATGATCAGAGGGTGCACATGCCCCTGTCAACATGCAGAGAATGGAGCCTGGTGCAAGCAGAGCTAGTTTGACTTTAAGGCTGGTTCTGACAGCACAGTGCCTCTTGTTGGCACTTCCCACTTAAATCTTCAATATGGCATGGCTGTATCCATGCCTGTGGGCCTCTGCTCTTCCCTCCTACTTCTTTCCTACAAGACTCGAGCTTACAAATGGTTTCTTCTGGTTGTCATTGCAATTTACTGACTTCTACATATTGTATTTTCAGAATATGCTTAAAAATCTCATTACCAGAAAAGACATTTCAAATCCATTAAATCTGGGGGACAATAGTTAAGGGCAGAATTAAAAAAAAAAATACAAGTGGAGTGATTGATGGCACACTTGTTCATATGGTAGGGACACTCAACCTTTCACCCTGACAAACTTGGTATCTACACACATATTAGGCCATATTCACATCTGTCATGGGATGCATGTAGCCCTTGGGCCTCAGTTGGGTATTACTGGACTGTAGAGGGTTATTAATGAAATGTTATGTGTGGAGAACAATTCTAAATGTTGACTAAATAATGATAGACAACACTTCTTAGTTTAAGCCAAGAATTTAAAATCCTCACCTGAATTAAATGTCAAAAATCAAAGAGAGAATTAACATATTAGATGGGCAAGTATAGGGATGAAAAGGAATGTGCTCTAATCCCAGCTCCATGGCAGACTGCCTGGAAACACCTGCCACTTACAACCCCAGTCACTACATGATTGCAACATGAGTGGAGGTACATTAAAAACATTTAGAAGATCCTACTAAGGGCCAGTTAACAAGGGACAGATCTAAGTCTCTAAGACAGGTATGTAGGGCAGCTACACAACAGAGGCCTTCCCTGGTCTCCATCGTTTAGAGATCAGGGTTCCTGTTTGTACTTCCAATACTAAAATATGCTCCAAGAACAGACTTTTTACTGATACTTAAAAGCAGAGCAGAATCACATGTGGATCTAAGAATCCATACTCACACTGGCGTTGGCCAGATATGGTTAGCCTAAATCTCACCCTGTGAAACTCAGGTAGCTTTTCAAGTCACACTTTTTAAGCCCATTGGCCAATTTATGTAAGAATAAGATGGTGCTGCTGTGGTGGGGATGGCCACTGGCCACGAGCTCCATACTGTCGGCAAACAAGATGCATGGAACACACAGGGAGCCCCTTCATTCAGCTGCGAAATTGCAGACTTTCTTGCCTGCCTGAGTTCCCGCCCAGCTCTTTTGATCTCTGACTGCTTTCTACATTATGAGTCTAATCCTATATTCAAATGTATTTCTACATTGCATCAAACAGTCTGCTCGAAGTTTCCCATGATGCAGATAGCCATAATAATGGACTCCTGGCACTCTGGTCTGCTGCCATTTGCTCTATAAAAAAAATAAATAAGAATAAAAACATTTAATGCAACTGACAGTTACAATAGATTTAAAAATACTCGAGAATTTAGCATGACAAAAAGCGAACATTTAAGGCTCCTGCTTCCAAATGTCACCCTAATTCCAGGAGGTTCCTGCTCATTGCACCTTTTCCGCCTATTCTGCTTGCCAAAGAGGCCTTATTCAAATGAGGGGAGCCCTTTGCAGTTCTAATAGAGAGCTTAGCAGCCAGGCTGCTTGTCCATGCAAATGCGGGAGGCCGGGCAGGGTGCAGATTAGAGTTATCCTGCACGCACACGCAGAGTCTTCACGCTCTGCAAGTACTTTGCTTATCAGTGAGAAGCCATGATCAACACCTCGCACCGCCCCAGAGCGCAGAAGGGGCACATCAGCATTCAGATCCGCTGGTGCTGACTGCTCCCACTTCCCATTTGCTTCTGAAGTGAAGGCTTACTGGATACTTCTTAATGTAAACATTAGGCGACCACATAGTTGACGCCAAATGGAGTGATTAAAAAGTGACTCCCTAAAGAGACACTGACACCGGCCTCTGTTACGGGCTCTGCAAATGTTTCTTAAGCCTTAGGAAGATTCTCCCCCATCTCACACACACACACCACCACCACCACCACCACCACCACCACCACCACCACCACCACCACCACCACTTGGCTCAGGGAAAGGAGACTGCTCAGATCTGAGCGTAAGAATGGCAGATATCTGTTGGGAAGTTGGCCTTCCTTTCCAAACTCAGAGGGTCCCTTGAGCTCCTCCTCTGGACTCCTGAAGAAGCTGTGATGGTATCTCAGACCAACCAGCAGCATTCTACTCCGTCCATTTTTTTGTCTTTTGTTCCCAACGGGAGCCAAGCAGGAAACCTATCAGACAGCTGTGCATCAGTTTGCCCAGAACATAAGACACAAGACCCATGACTCTGACAAGAGAGAGCAGTTGCAATGAAGAAGACCAGTGTTGTGGAATTCCAAAGCCTGGTTGTGGATGGGGGTCTGAGCCCATGATGAGCAAGGACCTTGGGGTGGGAGTGGAGATTCCCAGTGCCTAACAGTGGGCACACTGCATGAGCTTCAGCAATGGTTAAAACAGCTTATTTTTGTACAATGGGACAATCAGGAAAGGATGCTCTGAATAAAGTAGAAACATCAGAGGCTGTTAAACTCTGCATTGGTCATACTTAAAATTTCAAAAAGTTACTTAAATATGTATGCAATACTTGTGTACTGCATGGGTCTGTATAATAGTATGTGTACATACAGTCTTAGGGGTGTGTGTGTGTGTGTGTGTGTGTGTGCATGTGTGTGTACGTGTGTGTATGATGCAGAGTATGGTGTGCTATTTATATTTTGTCTATGATGTGTGTATTGTGTGTGTGATATGAGGTGTGGAGTGTGATGTACACGGTGATGGCTCTGTTTTACCTTGAGTACCCAAGACCATCAGCTCACAGAGACGAAAAAAGCATGTAAGCCACGATTTAAAAGGACCCAGCCTGCAGCCATTAGGTTTTGTGTGAGACAGCACAATTTGATAGGAATAAGGATTAGAATAAAAACTCAAACCATGGCCAAGAAGTGAGGTAGAGAAAGAGGAAGGACCAATGATCCATAGCACTCTCAATGTCAGTTGCCCAATGTCAGAATCACCTGCCAATACCAAGACCAGCTCTTCAATACCTGGGTCTTTGGGGACATCTTATACCCCAACTGCAACATGGAATGAAAGGAAATGGACAGAAGCATCATTGAGCCATGCTCACCCACAGACACTGACAGCTGCCACGAATCCTATAAGGTTTCCTATGGAAAACGGGCCAGACCTCCAGGCTTTGCTGACTCAGGAAGGGCTCACCACTACCATCACTCCTTTGCAAAGACTCTGAGACCTGCAGGTGCTGATATTCGGCAATTTCATTAGAATACTGTATACATGCATAAAGTACATAGGTACTGTTTCTTTTAATATGTATAAATAAGATTGTTTCTGATGTTTAAAACGTTTTTAATTAACATTATTGTTTCTATGTTAAAACATTGTATTGCAAGGACTCACGTGTTCACCAACAATAGCCGGATTAAAAGTTACTGTTTGATCCTTGCCAGCCAGAGGAATACTATGCAGCTACATGAAAGAGGAAGACAGATTATAGGTGCCAATATGGAAAGAGCTCAAATATGCAGACAAGGAAATGGATTAGAATACTGGCACAGTAGCTTCTGTCTGCACAGATTAAAAGGGGGGGCACGTTCATATTTGCTTTTCTTTGTGTGAAAGGTCCAGAAAGTGGGGGTAGAAATTAACATCCTCACTGGGAGAACTCAGTGGACACTCACATACATTTTAAAAACACTTTAATTACATTTCTTTATCTATGGAAGGACTCATGGACCATGGTGTGCATGTAATAGTGGACACATGTGCCATCATGTACATGTGATAGTCAGAGAATAAGATTTGTTTCTTTTCCTCTACTGTGTTGTGAGAAGCCGCACTCACTGCCGCCATTCCAAGATGGCGTTGACATCCTGTGCTCTAATGTGTAAATAAGTAGACTGCGCAGGTGCAAGGGGGAATTTCCACTCCTTGTGCTCTGCCTCTCCCATGGCGTCACCTCGCCCGATTGAGCTACAGCCAATCGGAGTCTGACACGTCCTAGGCAGGGGTCAGATTCCTATATAAGGGACGGGTTTTAGCCGTTTGGGGTCTCCGCCTTGTAAGCTTATGCTCTCCCTCTCAAGATGCATTAAAGCTTTTCTGCAGAAGGATCCTATGTGTGCCTTGTCGTTCTTGCTGGCGAGACGGTAGCGCGGGACACTGTGTGATCCCAGAGATTGAATGCAGGTCATTAGGCTTGGTGTCAAATGCCTTTACATGCTGAGCCACATCACCAGCTTGAGCACTTACATTTTTGTCTTAAGTTTTAACTAAATGACTGATTAAAATAATACATTATATGCAAGTGTGCTTATTTGTGCACAGAAGTGGATCCATACACATAATCTATATGTGTTAATACGTGAGTGTGTGTTTCAGATTAATTAATTGCCAAGCATGTTGTACATTTAAAAATGCGGACTCACCAAGATGTCTAAAGAGGCTTCAGGCTGGCCAAGAGTTTGTGTGGGTCCCACTTTGGAAAACGTTACACAGAGAGTCTACTTCTTCTTTACTGAGTCTTCAGCATGATTTTGAAACTAAACCTGAAGATAGACACTGAAAAGTCTCTGAAGTAAGCAAAGGGGCTGCATGCGTGAACACAAAGGTCCCTGTTTGGGTGTTTCTTTAGACATGAGTATGAAATGAGCTACAGAGAAATTCACTTCTGCTTGTGACTTTTCCAATTTGCCTGGTATGGATTTACTGTGTTAGTTACATTTCTGTTGCTGTGATAAAATTTCTGACCAAAACAACATCAAGAGGAAAAGTCTTATTTTAGTTTGCACTCTCAGGTTACACCAACACAGAGAGAAGTCAGGACAGCAGCTGCAGGAACCCAGAAGCAGAATCCATGGAGGAACACTGCTCACTGGCTTGTTCCCAATGGCTTCTTGAACCTGCTTTTTTATAGCACCCAGGACCGCTGGCCGGTGGCTGACATTACCCACAGTAAGCTGGACTATTCCACATCAATCATCTATCAACAAAGGCTCTCAGAGGCTGCTCACAGGCCAATCTTGTAGGGGCACTTTTTTCACCTGAGGTTCCCTCTTCCAAAACAACACTAACTTATGTCAAGATCATATAAAACTAGCCAGCACCCAGGCTCACATTGCACTTCAAACTCACGGGAGAGCCACTGAGCAGTGGTTCTTATTTGCTGTGTCTCTGGGAAACCCTCAGTCCGATGAATAAAGGACACTGCAAAGATGCCACTGTGCCAGGCCTGGGACCTTTCATTGGCCTACAGTGTCCTCTTGACCCTTCAGGATGCCTCCTTACTCCCCCAACAGCTGCCATCCAGGGCATGCCTCTGCTCCTCTGCTGCAGTTTTCAATATCCCAAAGGTCTCTGGCCCAGTATTTAAAAGGCCACTTCAGAGGGTCTGGTACCTCACAGGTGGGTGGAGTGACCAGGTTCACATGGGAACTACCCTGGGGTGATAAGTTTTCTCCACAAAGCTACTGCCAACCTACTTTAAGAGACAAGATTCAAGGCATGGAGAGTTTCAAGCCCTAGGATGTGAAGAAAAAGACTCTGCTCCATGAGGTACATTGAGACAGTGCTCCAAAGTTGTGAGGTGTAGAGCTACAGATACAATGAGACAGTATTCCAGAGCTGTGAGCTGTAGTTCTACATATACAGTGAGGAAATGCTCCAGGATTGTGAAGTGTATTACTGCAGGTAGAGTGAAATAGTGCTCCAGAGCTCTGGGGTGTAGTTATACAGGTACAGAGAGGCAGTGCTGTGGGGTGTAGCTATACAGGTACAGACAGGCAGAGCTATAGGGTGTAGTTATACAGGTACTGACAGGCAGAGCTGTGGGGTGTATTTATACAGGTACAGACAGGCAGTGCTCCAGGCTGTGGGTTGTAGTTATACAGGTAGAGACAGGCAGAGCTGTGGGGTGTAGTTATACAGGTACAGACAGGCAGTGCTCCAGGCTGTGGGGTGTAGTTATACAGGTACAGACAAGCAGAGCTGTGGGGTGTAGTTATACAGGTACAGACAGGCAGTGCTCCAGGCTGTGGGGTGTAGTTATACAGGTACAGACAAGCAGAGCTGTGGGGTGTAGTTATACAGGTACAGACAGGCAGTGCTCTAGGCTGTGGGGTACAGTGATCCTGCAAGCTGGTCCTGAGGCATTTGCCCCCATCCAGGACTAAGGATAGAGAAAGCTGATACCCTACCTGGTGTTCCCTTGGACACTGATCTTGGAAAGTCTGAGCCATTGTAAACCTTAGTCATTTTTGTTTTCTAGGTGACAAAACACAGCAGTTAGCTCAGCAGCGTGCCACTGGCTGTTTACTCAAGCTTTCCAAAAGAGCCTACAAAATATTCTCATGAATACATTTACTCCTATTTCATTATAAAACCATCTGAAGAGTATAATGTTCTACTTATACTCAACCATTAAGATCAGTCCCAATGCTTCCTATTTCAGTATTCTCACTGCAGTCAATCTGTAACATCCCATTTTAAATCAAAACTACAGCTTAAGTTAATAATCTCTGTCATTAAAGACTTGGCTTTTCTATTTCAAAAAAAAATATTTTTATTTATCTAAATTAAATATAATTGCATCATCATTTCCCCTTCCTTTTCCTTCCTCCAAGCCTTAGCATGTGCCCCTAACACTTGCTTTCTCTCACATACGTGTATTTCATCTTCTTGAGTTAGCCATTTAACTTGTTCTGGTACAGGGAAGAAAGGCTAATTAAAATTATATCTTTGAAAAATGATTCCTTTGCCATGCGACCTAAAGCAAGAAGATCCTTACACTTCCAAGGTGAGAAAAGATGCTTCCCTGAGTTCACACAATACAACACTTTCAGCAGAATCAAAATTTCTCCTGTTAGTGCTGACTGTGGGTGCTAGATCCCTGGAAGTTCAGAACAAGCTGCAAACATGAAATCTTTGCCTTAAAACCAAGGTAGTACAGGAGATCTATTTAATTATCACTTTCCATTGGCAGTGCAAATCAGATGCGAAGCTGAGAATGATAACAGTGAATCCCACTAGGAATTCTGAAAGCAACAAACTGGACACTTAAATGTTTTTAAGAAAAGCTGCCTCAGTCTTATGGTTTTTTTTTTTAATGGAAGAGTTGTTCGATGGCATTCTAGATTGTATGGTTGCTCCATGAGATGTGTATAAGGTCTGTTCCACTTAATTTGCTGTGTTTAGTCTCCATCATGAAAGAAAAGTAAATCTACCTCCACAGTGGAACTGCAGTTTATTCTCATAAGCTTTGCCAGCTCCACGGCAGAAGCTGTACAATCATTGCTTCATTCAGCTCCTCAGCATAGGACATCTTTCCATCTACTTACCCTGCACATGGTGAGCACTTTGTGCAGCACTCATAAAGGGAGATTCTATTTTAAAAATGCGGAATGTACACTTTGAGTGAGGTTTGGAGACCAGTGGTATGAAGACTCTCTCATTCGTGATGAACTTCCTGTGTTAGTGAAATTTAACATGGCTGACTCACTGTGTTAGACAGTGAATGTCTAACATAGGGACACTACAGTAAATATGGGATTGCATGTTCAACAAACACTTGTAAACATGAAGTATGCAGCAATGGGCAATATACCCAAAAGGTCAGCACTTGGCCTCACCAGAAAAAACTGGCACATAGCAGTGTGCTACACAGAAAGCTACCCTAAGAGAGTTCTTTGCCTTCCCTCATTCTTTGTACATCTCAAAGTGAAGGGAAGCAGCATTGTACGCTAAGCGTGGAGGTAATTTAGCAGAGATGTTGAAATGCATATCCAAGTGGAGATACTGAGGCAGCCCATAAGAGAAAGGGCAGCTGAGAGCATACAAAACCAAGGACTTTTTGTTCATGCCTTCCATTTGGTTAAGAAGAGAAGCCATGTTAAATACACCAAATGTGTGGTGATATATCACATATTTAATAAAATCTGAAATATTGGAAAGACAGCACACAGTCAAATCCTAGGCAGACAGCTCAGGAATTTCTTGATCCTTGAGTACAAGGACAAACAGCTGAGATTCAATAGCACACTCCTTTAATTCCAGCACAAAAAAACCAGAGAGTAGTGGCTTACACCCTTAATTCCATAACTCCAGAGACAGAACTTCCTAAGGTTCTGTGAGTTCAAGGCTAGCTACAAAATACAATAACTCATACCTTTAATCCTAACCTAAATGAGATACAACCAACAAAAAGATTATTAACGGCCTCTTAAGAACCCAAGAGAGGTAGAAGCAAACAAGAGCAAGGCTGAGGAAGTTACAAGACAACTAAATAAAAATTAACTATCATATATCCTCTCTCTAATATTTCAGCCTTCCCCCAATATTGAACTCAAAGTCTCTTTTCTTACCATCTAAATTAGTGCTACACAAATGGATCATCTAGGAAGGCCTTTAAATAGTTCCTGGCGCAAGTAATAACATAATAAAGGAGTAAAATAAATTTAATACTATTCCTAAGGATAGTGTGGTGGCTTGAAAGAAAATGTCCCCCAAAGAGAGTGGCACTATTAGGAGGTTCAGCCTTGTTGGAAGGAGCATGTTGCTGTGGGGATGGGCTTTGCTCAAGCTTCCCTCAGTGTTACTGTCAGTCAACTTCCCGTTGTCTGTAGGATGTGAGACTTTCAGCTACTCCTCCAGCACCATGTCTGCCTGCATGCCACCTTGTCCCCTACCATAATGATAATGGACTGAAAATCTGAAGCTGAAGTGAACCCCCCCCCATTAAATGTTTGTTTGTTTTATAAGAGTTGCTGTAGTCAATGGTGACTTTTCATAGCAATAAAAGCCCTACGACAGATTGTGAATGTCTTCCTTGTTTGATTTCACTGGTCCATGAAGGAAGAGAAGAGATGCCCAAGAGTTTTAAGTGATTGACATGCTAGAGTTTGAGACTTTGAATTAGGCATGCAGTGCACAAGTCCATTGGAGAACTTGAAATGGGGTGCACGTCTTCTGAAGTGGGAGTAGATATAAAGTATACTTGACAGAATCTTTGAAGTTGGCCCCAGGATTACTTACACACTGTAGACTTGTTAACTTTGGGGGAGTTCAGTTCTGTGGCTTGGAATGTCATATGGAAGCTATCTGGGTAGGCCTGACTTGTTACCACAAGTCCTTTAAGAGTGGGGTTTCTCCAGTTAACAGCAGCAGAGGTCAGATATGTCAGGTATTGCAATACCTTAGCAAGCTTTGACGACAGGATGGTTTCTCTACAAAGGTACTAGGATGAGCACACCCAAGAACATTCTCTGCATCCAAGATAGGTCTTTTGGAGACAACAGTAAGTCAGCCAAGAATACAGAGCCATGTTCAGGGATGCTAGATTAAAATGAGAGCTTTCAACCCAGCTGGTACTGTGATATCACATACATGGTCCTGAGTAGAAAACTCAGAAACTCCCAGACTACTACCTACAGTGTTGCTGGAGTTGCTAAATTCTGTTACATCGGAGAAGACAGAAGCTAAGGCTATATGCATGTGTATTAAGTCACCAGAGACAGAGACACCTCACTCTCAAAAGATGTCTGAAAGCAAGAGGTGTATCACTTGATGTTTCAGAACTGCTGCATGACAATAGCAGAAATATGATCCATGTTTGCTTTCATACTCTTTAAAATCACCTCTAGTTTGTGTGGCCCTGGTAGCTTGTACCCTGTGCCCTTTGCTGGAGTACCCAGCAAGCACCCAAGTAGATCTTTGCATCATCCCTGCCAGGATTTCAGTTGTGTACCTTCCAAACTCCTGATCTACAAGCATGGCAAAGCATCCTGTGGGGTGAGTTCTCAGGTAGTTTCTTTTGTACCCAGAAGTAGCTTGAACATATGTACGCTAGCTTCTACCCTCTCACACTTGTAGGGGTCTGGGGACATAGGAACATGGATATCATGAATTCTGAGCCTCTCAGATCCCAGCACACCCTTGGGTCTTTGTCCATCTGAGAACAGAAGAAGAGGTACCACTGAAGCCTAATTGCTTGCAGACTTTGTGAGATTCCAGTTGTTAGAACTCTGCATGCCATGTCCAGTAAAAGGAGAATGATGGGCCTATAGGGCTAATAAGCATGACTCTACACAATAGGGGCCACTATTAGAAGGGATAGAGACTCACAAAGAATAGCAGAGGACTCTCCTAAGTTTCAAGGAAGAAACTCCAAGTATTTAATTGTATCTGACAGTTGTCAACACTCTCAAACTCTGTGGCCCGTGTGGGTGGCCCCACTGAACATTGCTGGGCTGTATCTCATGAAGGCAGCACAGGGGTCTGGTTGGCACATTTGTGCTGCTAGTTGTACAGAGACACAGTCATATTTACTTCTTCCAAATCTGCCTTCCCTAGGCACACTGTTAGAGCGAATGCCTGCCCCTGGCAAAGAACCTGCCCCCAGCACTTGTCACCATGTCCTGAAGGGAGATCCGACAGGAATGACACCCTCATCATATCCTCAGTCCAAGTTGTCATTAAAATCCAAGCACTCGGATCATTAGCTGGAGAGAATATCTACAAGCCTGTGTGTGAGCAGAGGGCTCCCAAGTGTGACATGGCCCATGAGAGACACGCCCCCTCAGGAGTCATGTTGCCTGCTTTAAAGTATAACCTGTTACATCAAAAGCTTCCCAGCTGCCAGGCACACCTAGGTGGACACTTAGTAGCCTACTGAGACATAATCAGTTAATTTTCATGTCTAACCCTGATCAACAACTAGATACAAGTAATGCTCTACTGTAGAACTGGAATATAAAATAAAACAGGTTGCCACTCCTGCGGTGTGTGTAGCATCACTCAACAGTTGATGCCAGGTTATGACAGTCACAAGATATCATTCATACTGTGTTTCCTGACTTGTCTAGTTTGTGCAGAAAGCTACTTACATCCCTGTTCCCATATCATACTCTATGGCACCACAGTGCCAATAGCTCAAAGTCCTGACACTGCCAACTCTCCAGGCCATGCCCATCTTCCTCTATCGATCATTGAGGAACTTTGCCCAGTATGGAGCCATATAACATGGCTGGCCCTGTAATGGCTTTGTACTAGGTGATTTCTGCCCCATAGTGCAGGGAACCTTTCCCTCACATTCCTTCTGTCTCATAAGTCCCTCCAAGATCTCCAAAGTAAGCTCAGGACAACTTTTACTTCCTCTGTAGAGGCTGTCCTGAGATGTGGAAACAGCCAAGGTTCCTGCATAGCTTGGTACCATGCCTGCCATGGCAGCTCAGAGACTCTGGGTAGGAGAGGATAATGGTACCCACCTTTACTCCTGTAGGCTCATGGTGGTCTGGGCCTCCTCTGTCTGATTTATTGTAACACGTATAAGGCCTGGTGTTCAATCATGCTATAGATTGCAATATTCTTTTCTGGTCAATAACTAAGTTTTTCAACTTGTGTAGTTTTTTATTTCTTTTATTTTTGAGTTTACAATATAAGTGAATCATTTATCCTTTCATTTTTTTCCCTCCAAATAATTTCATACACCCTATACCCTCCCATGCTCTCTTCTAAATCCATGGCTTCTTTTTTTTCATTAATTGAATATGTATTCCTAAGAATATCTTGCTCAGGATGTAGAATGTTACTTGTATGTATGCCTCATGTGGTGATATATTTTATATTTAATAACATCAATCTGGAATATGAGAGAATAGATCCACCCACAGTCAAGCCAGGAGGATCAGAGAGTGCTAACTCACACATTTAAACTCATCACAAGAATGACAATTGGTAACATACACCTTTAATCCCAGTGGTAACCTATGCCTTTAATCCCATAATCCCAGAGACAGAGATCTTTCTGTGAGTTCAAGGTCTAACTTGAATGGTAATAGTTCACACCTTTATTCTTACTCTAGATTATGATGTAAAGTTTAACCTGGAAGTGAAACAACTGGGCAAAGAAGATATTTAAGGCAAGTGAAGGCAGACATTGTGGTATTCTGAAGAAGCAACAAGCCAGCCTGAGGACTTCAGAAGAAAGCTTTCACCATGAGAAGTTGGCTGGGTGAGCATTGACTGTAGTCTGTTTCCTCTCTCTGATACTCCAGCTTTTTCCCCAGTATCTGGCTTTGAGTTTTCAGTAAATAACAACTAGAATTTGTGCTTCATTTTCAAGTCTATTTTGTATTGAATAACCAGTTTGGTGTATTCTCCTGGGAAGACTATTTCTTCTACTCATTGCATCCTTTGTTGCTTGTAGTTCTCTGCATAGGTTGAGGCCTCATGGACTTTCTCCTGCTTTAGTATGTTAATTGTTCTCCTTGTTCAGCTTATGTTTAGACAGTTTTTATCCAATCATCTACTGATGGAAAATAAGATTGTTCCATATGCTATGTGTAAAAGGTTGTGTTGATTGTGGAAGTGTCAAAGGCTGAGAACCTGACTTTAGAGTGTGTGTGTGTGTGTGTGTGTGTGTGTGTGTGTGTGTGTACACCTAGGAGCTGAGTCTTCTCGTGGTTCTATCTTTCAGTCATTGAAGATCTTCATGCTGTTTTTTTACAGAGGTGGCCCATTTTTATACTGTGTCAGCAGTGCCAAGGGCTCTCTTTCCTTGTAGTGCTGTTTCATTGGCCATTAGAGAAAAACAGCAACTTTTTATTGTCCTACTGTCTTCTTTGGAGGAAATTCTATATAGTCTGTGTCCAGTATTTAATCAGGTCCTTCGGTTATTTGCTGTTGAGTTATAGTGGTTAACCTGTTATTAGACGTGTGAATGACAAGTTCTCTCCCAGTCTGTTGACTATCTTTACCCTGCTCGCTGCTTTCCTAAATTGCATTTGACCTCTGCCCACTGTGTCTCTGCCATGCTTCCTGTATTTCTGGTGTCCTGCTCATGACATGGTTGCAGATATTTCTGTTACAGATTATTTTCTTCTGCTTTACTCTCAGAATCTCACAGTTTTCACTTCAAGCCATGTGCACCCTGTGCCTGTTCTGTGCTCATGAGAACCCAGAGCCCAGCTTTTCCCTGCTGGCACAAGGTGACTTAAAGAGGAAAGACTGAGTCTGGTTCACAACTCCAGAAGTTCCCACCCTTGGTCCCTGGCTGGGTTGCTTTAGATTCCATGAGGATGCAGGGATTATGTGGTGGATCGAAGTAGCTCACCCCATTGCAGACAGAAGGGAAGGAGCAAAGGATGGAGAGAGATAGAGAGGGAAAGAGAAAGGCAGGGAGAGAGGGAGATAGATAATATGAAGTGGATAAGGAGACTATACTCTTCAAAGTCACAACTCCAATGACCAACATTGAAATTGCACCCACTCCTAAAGTTTCTACCATATCAAATTCACGATCTGAAAGCTGAGTCTTCACTATACAAGCTTTTCAGAAACTTTCTAGATCAAAACTATGACAGCTTTTTTATATTTCTCCATGCATACACAACCAGAACATCACTTATCCACTGAGGTGGAAAGTAAACAGGCTAGGTAGAGAAACAGAGGATGAGAATTCAAAGGGATCCCTCTAAAACAGTACTTCAAACTCCAAAGGAACTTTGTAAGAAAGAATCAGTGAGGTTGTCTAACAGTTTTGAAGTCTCCTTTCATAGATAGCTGTTTTAAAATAAAAGTTTCAAATAGAAATGAAGTGACTGTCTATGGTATAAATTTGGACAGGTCAAAGGGCAATAGGTAGCTGGCGAGTGATGCAGAGCCTTGGCCAAGGAGAGAGGAAGTCAAGGAATACTCCTAATGATGCTTCTGGCAGTGTGCACACTGACACCAACTTGAGGTAGGCCAGTTGCTGTGACCTGGTAATCTTCTATCAAAATATTCATGGTACTGACACTTCCTGGTGTCCAGGTTTTAAAACATAAAAAAACTCAACTTCAAATCATAAATTTCAAGCTGATGTCTCCTTTGGAAAATCACCTGACTGATCACAATGTAGAAATTCAGCTACTGTGAATAGAGTGTTTTCCAAGTGTAACCCCAACTCTGAGCATCAGCCTGACCAGAGAGCTTATTAGTGAAGTACATAGCTGGGTCATGAAGGTGCTGACCTAGTCAATGGCTCACTCTACTAAAGCACTAAACATAGAATACTGGAAAGTAGTGGAACTGTGAAAATGAGGTGGGTTGAAGAAAGCGGGTTATTGGTATATGCGGTGAAGGGGATACCTGAGTCTGGCTCATTTCTGTTGTTCATCTGTGCTATCCTCCCATGATGATATCAACATGTCTCCTCCACCATGCTCTTTCATCATGTAGCTGCCTCTAAGGAATTCAGAAGCAGTGGAGCCCACTGAACAGGTACTAGAACCTCAGGTACCTGAGCTGGAACAATTTCTTCATGTAATTGTTTTCTCAGGTGTTAACATAGGGATGAAAATTCTGACTACTATGATGATCCCTGATCTATGGGCAGACACTAGTTTCATCAGAAGAAGAGGCCTGGTTGGGTATCCCATGGTCAAGTCTTCCTCTTTCTATACATGGAACAAACCAGCTCAGGCAGAGGACACTGTATTGATAACTGTTCTGTTGCTGAGATAAAACATCAACCCAGGCAGCAGCTCTTTTGGTTCTACAAACAGTGGGGGCAGAGATACTAGACTGTAATTGCTAACTTGACAGTGTCTGAAAGATAAACCTCTCTGTCTTCCTCTGCAGTTCTAAAAGGCCACTGAGGCTAGGGAATGTGTAAAAGGATAGGAGTCCTACAGGGGGCGGGGTGCAGGTGCCTTTGTAAAGTTATGAAGATGAACCCAAGATCTTCATGGAGACTCCAGGGTACTACTAGACATCTGCCAAGGAAAGCTGTAAGCATAGAATGGACCTCATTCTAGAAAAACCCTGTGTGCAGGAGATGGTAGAGATGGAGGAAGGGGGTTACCAGGCCTGTGGTAGAGATGGTTCCCTCCTAAGTCCTAAATTCTGGCCATGAAGTTTCAGGACTTGGAGGTTTGCTTTCATGTAAACTGTTCCTTGTGTCCTGGTTTTTCCACTTTGGGATAAGGACACTTATGCTATGCCATTCTGTGTTTTAATCATATGATTTTTTTTTTTACTTTATAGCAGATTGTAACTGTCGTAATTGTTAGAGACAATGAGAACTTTTGAAATTGTACCATATTTTACTCTATCAGAAAATCATGAGACTTCAGGGACAATAAGTAGAAAATTATGGCTTAAAGTGATGTGGTTTATGGCAAGTTTGACAAGGAGTGGTGTTGTAATGGTTAGTGTTAATTGCCAATTTAATAGACTCTGGATTCACCTAAGATATGTGCCTCTGAGCATGCCTGTGAGGGATTATTGATTATTATTGTAAATGATATGGGAAACTCCATCTTAACTGTAGACAGAACAATTCCTGGACATAATATTCTTGGTGTATAAGTAAAATAAGCAATATGCATGCATTCATTATTCTTACATCCCTGATGTAATGTAACCAGCTGCTTCCAGTCCCTGGCTCCTTGGCATCTGCACCATGGACCTTAACCTGAAACTGTGAGGCAAAATGAACCCGTTTTAAGTTGCTTTTGTGAGAGTATTTTATCACAACAAAAAGAAAAGGCACTAAGACAGGCTATGACACTGTATTGGTAACTGTTCTGCTGCTATGATAAAAGAAAAGACTAACACAACTTATTAGGGTTGGGGGTGGAAGCTGGGATACCAGGGCAGCCTATGAGGCTTCAGCTTGGTGGCTGCACACTGGGGGAAGCTGGGAATTACCCCAGACAGCCGTGGACCCTAGGGAATTTGAGCCATGTTGGGTGCCAAGCATAATTAATTACTGGCAATTGATTAATATATTCATATTTATTAAAGGGATTAATAACAACTTACAAATAGAGTGATTAAGCAGGAAGGCTAGGACAATCCACTCATCAGAACAGGTCCTCCTCCGAGGGCAAAAGAGAAGTAGAGAGAGCATGTGAACAAATGTGAATCCCAATTTTAAGCTGCCTTCAGCCATGCCTCAATGCTGCACCCTCAATGGTCATAGGTGAATCTCAGACCTACTCTGGTCAGGAGGCCATGCCTCTCCCTCTAGATCAAGATGATGCATTTACTCCCCACTATGTGTATTGGTTTATTGGCTTATCATTCCAAAGGACTAAGACCCATTGTGATGGAGAAGTATTAAGTACAGCAACCAGAGCTCACATCATGAAGTAGGAGCAAGAGAGAAACAGAGAGAATAAACCCTCAAAGCCCACCCCCAGCACCATATCTTCTCCAACAAGAATACCCCTCCTAACTGGGAATCAAGTACTCAAATGCCCAGAATATGGGGGGCATCTCATTCAAACTACCACAGATACCAGAAGAATTTAGACACCTCCTGTTAAAGTGTCTGTCAAGGTAGAACACATTGAGTTGAACAAGGGAAAGGTGGAAAGAAAGGAGGGAGAAGAGAGAGAAGAGAAAACCCTGCTCCCTCCAGTGCTAGCAGAAGAACATCTCCCAGTGAAACACAGGAAAAGTGGTGTGAATGTAGAGGAATAAGACTATAAAACAAGTGGAAAGCTCCTAGAAAGATGGCTCAGTGGTTAAGAGCAGCTCTAGCTTTTCTTCCAGAGGACCCGAATTTAATTCCCAGTACCCATGCAGTGATTAACAACCATTTTTAATTCCAGTTCTAAGGGAGATGACATCTTGTTCTGTCCTCTGCAGGCAATGCACACACACAGTAAACATACATACCCGCAAGCCAAACAACTACGCACACAAAATAGTATAAAATAAATAAGCAAAACAATTAAATTAATTACAAATCTATAATCCAACTACTTAAAATATTAAATATTTTATTTATACATTATATTATATGTATTATGTGTCAAGAATATTAGCAAACTGAAGGTGTAATTAACTGTAATTCTTTCAAACATATAAATTTATATATCCAATATGTTATAGTAATATTTATACTATATTATCTGTAATTTGATAATATGATATAATATACTTAATTATAATCACATATCTTAGTTTTGGCCATTATTTTTAATATGAAGGAACACAATGGCCAAAACAACCTAGGGTGGAAAGGGTTTGTTTCAGCTTATACTTTTAGGTAACATTTCATAACTAGGAAAACCAGGGCAAAACTCAAAGAGGTCAGGAACCTGGAAGCAGGAGCTGATGCAAGGGTCATGGAGGGTGCTACTTACTGACTTGGTCATCATGGCTTGCTTAGCCTGCTTTCTTATAGAACCCAAGGATCAACCAGAACCCCAGGGATGGTACCACCCACAAGGGTCTGGGCCACTGTCCGTCAATCACTTACTAAGAAAAGGTCGGTCCTACAGTTAGATACTATGAATTTTCATAGTTGAGGTTCCTTCCTTTTCAGACGACTCATAAAACAAGCCAGCACAACTGACTCCTTGTCAACTTCACATACAAACACATCACCACTAAGCTATAACCTTTTCTCTGTTGTTCTTCCCCAAGACCATTCATTAATATCAACATTACAACATTAGCATTCCAAGTTTTAAAAGTCCCACAGTCTTTAAAAATTTGAACATTTAAAAATAAAACCTGTCTCTTTAAAGTCATAAGCCTTTCAAAATTTAAACTGTGAGCTCCTGTGAAATTAAAATAAATATTTTCTTACTTCAAAGGGGAAAAATCAGGGCACAGACACAATCTAAATTAAAAAAACCAAAACTCCAAAATTCTAAATAACCCACTATCCAATTACCAGAATTTTCTCCAGATCTTATAGTCTCCTTTAAGGGGCTTTGGTAATTTCTCCATCTCTACCCTCTGTAGTACATACAGCTTATCTTCTAGGCTTTGCCTAGCTCCAATCCACAGTTGATGATGTCCTTGGTTGTCATCTCATCTAACATCTCCAAAATTCTGGGGTTTCTTGTGCACCTGAGCTCAAATTTTACCAATAGCTTCTCTTGAGCTCTCTTCAGGAAATCCAGTCCTGCCATACAGTGCTAACTCTTAGCTGCTCTCCATGACCCCTTCATGCTTTCAAAAGCAGTACCACCTGGAAGATTTTTGCTCATAACTAAACTTGACTGCCAGTGCAAGGAACAGCCTTGGACACCTGTGTGCTGACCTCAGTGAAACACTTCCCAGAAGACTGCACCCCAATAATACTGGCCTCTTCTTAATCACAGATGATTCTTCACCTTTAGCTGACCAGCATCCATTGTCTCAGCAAAACAAAGGTTTTACTTTTTTGATTTTGATCCATTGTTAGTCATAGCTGATTTTTCAGCTCCAAATGACAAGATACCACAGATTCTTCACACAAATGGCCTGGCAGAATCTTCATCCCTCTGAAACGTCGCAAGCCAGATCTCCATCATTGCTTTCAACCTTCTTATCTTCCAAACTTCTACTGAACAGCTCACTGAGTTCTCAACACCAAATGGTTTTTCTTCCCAAAGTAAGTTTTTACACACTCCTCCCCCAAAGAACGGGGTTATCACAGCAATACCCTACTATCCTGGTATCAAATTGTCTTAGTTAGGGTTTCTACTGCTATGATGAAACACCGTTACCAAAAGCAAGTTGAAGAGGAAAAGGTTTATTTGGCATATGCATCCACATCCATAGTTTATCACTGAAGGAAGTTAGGATGGTATTTCAAACAGGGTGGGAACCTGGATGCAGGAGCTGATGAAGAAGCCATGGTAGGGTGCTGTTTACTGGCTTATTCCCCATGGTTTGCTTGGTCAGTTTTTTGTTTTTTTGGTTTTTCTTTTTTTGGTTTGTTTGTTTGTTTATTTTGTTTTGTTTTGTTTGTTTAAAACTCAACCAGCAACCCAGGGATGACAGCACTTAAAATAGACTGGATCGTCTTCCATCAAACACTAATTAAGAAAATGCCTTTCACCTGGATCTTATAGAGACTTTTTCTCAATTGAGGTTACCTCCTTTCAGATAACTCAAACTTGTGTCAAGCTAAACCAAAACTAGCCAGTACATCACATATTGTATATATTTTAAAAAATTAACATGTAAACTAGTTTGTGTGATATCATTGGGATTTTGTGATAACAGGATACATTTTTCAGGGATGCACACTTCTTCAAAAAGTTGTAGCATAAAGGGTATGCTATAGAAAGTTACAGAAGCAAATGGTGGTGATTCTAAGCAATGCCTGATCTTTATCAATGAAGCAACAGACCATAAATTATGAGCCTTATGATAGCCATGCCATAAAGCAGTGGCCACCTCTACATGGTTCTGGGCTAGATAAGAAAGCAGGCAAAGTAAGTAAGTAAGCTTTGAGGAGCAATCCAGTAAGCAGGACACATTCTGCTTTAGTTCCAGCCTCCAGGAACTATTTGAGATTTGAACTCCTGCTGATTTCCATTATGATTAATTGCAATTTCTCAGATGAAATAAACCTTTTCTTCTGAGGATTTTTTTTTTTTAATCAAGTGCTTTCCATAGCAATAGAGTCCAAACTAAGACTGCCAGGAACTTTCAGGAGTTGAATCAGGGTTAGGTGATGGCAGTGATTGTAGCCTTGCACATGACACAATTGAGTACAAATGTCATTAGAAGCCTATTAATTTGTGCAAAGAATGTACAAAAATAAAAAAATTCAGAGGCACAGGAGGATCTGGCAAGGTGACATGGGGTGTTGGATGAGTGATATGTCCCCAGATCAGAAGCACTGAGGGCTGTAACAGCCAGCAAAAGCTGGAAAGGCCAGAGCTGTTTTCCCAGCTTCCTGCAGACACTGAGAGAGATGCCCAGAGGAAGCTGGATCTGAGATTTCATGACTATGATTGTTCTATGGGATTGATGATATTCGTTTGATAGATGGTTTCTGAGCCTCACAGATACCTGAACCATTCTGAGTCCTACATACATGAGCTGAAGGTATTTAATAAACATTTGTTGATTGACAACAGATCACATAACTTGTGATCTATTTGGAGAGCTGGGGATTAGACAAAGCCTACTTGCAGTGGGTCATTGCTGTACAACTTTGTCCAAAGCTTTTCTTTACCAGCTTCGAAGCTCTAGCAGAGTGGATCAGACTAAAAACCTCTGGAAAGTGGCGACCAGTTTTGCCCCCAAGAACAGAAAGTTTCTGCTGTGTATCCAAGTGTATCTCCAGAGGGGGATGGGCTGAGGACCTAAGTTCCCCAGCCACCCATCTGTCACCCAGCCCTAAGCTTTATTTGCCTGGGGAGACATCTCAGTACTAAATCATGGAAGGAAAGTGAATGGCCGACCAGCAGGCTTTGGGCCACCAGCACATAGTTTTAGGAGCCTGTCAGGACATTCTGTGGCCCCAGGCTCAGGATGACGTTTTATTTTCAAGCCTGTTATTGATTTTAGTCTGATGAAAATAACTTGCTATTGTTGCTCAGGGTATCATAGCAGAACAACTCTTCTGCCCCCCGACACATACCATGTGCTAATAAATGGATCTCTGGTGGAATTTGCCTTCTGAAGGCAAAGGCAGTTGAAGATTCCACAGGGAGGTGCTTACACTCAAAGGTAGTGCCATCCTGATGAGACATGGCACACTAATCGAAAACACAAGTAAACTGAAAATTAAATTTAAAAGCCGATAACTTAGTATCTTCTTCACCAGGAGTGATGGCTTTCATTTGTGCACAGGATCGGCAGCCGCTGGGGTCAGTGTGGTGAGGCAGGTTGCAGGGCCTCTCCTGAGTGTGGTGGACTTGATTGATCTCCCGAAACCCAGCTTTGTCTTCCTCAGCTCAGTGAGCAACTTCATTTCGGCTGATGAGTTCAAAGAAAGGTCAGAACAATCCTCATTTCTGACAATCCCACGAAATGGGAATTAATTTTATGAGTTAGTGCTACTGCTCTGTGGAAGGAGCTGGAGATCGCTGGAGAAGTTAACATAATCTCCAAAGGGGAAAAAAAAAATCTACGTGCAAAAGCCCACCTCGGTAAAGCCAGAAAGATATGTTTCTGGGTACTAGAATACATAGAAGGTTCTGGGATGAGCAACTTATGAATAGAGGCACCAACCTTGCTGACTTCTAGAGTTGGGCCTGCTTATGTTCTGAGAGCACGCATGAAGCAACATTCTCAATGAAAACAGCCAAGAGCCGAGTCAGAACAGAGCACTTAAATAAATTGAAGGGAAAAAAATACCTCTCCTGTTTTTGTCAAGCACTACTACGACAGCTAAGACAGCAACCAAAAATGGTTCATAATTCTCTCAAACATTTGTCGAGTGACCTTCAGTGTCAGCAGCTGATAGCCTCCCAAAGACACACAGAGACGTGCCACAGGTGTGTATGAGGACCTTCCTAGGTTAAACAATGTCCCTACAAACTCATACAGTGATGTTCTATACCACCCATGAACCACAAGATATGAGTACATTTGAGCAAGGAGAGTTTTTTGGTTTATTATTATTATTATTATTATTATTATTATTATTATTTGGTGATTTTACATCATGAACCCTATAAACCACAGTTACCAGTCCTCTCAGTTTCATAACCACTCTTATAATCTCCTCATTTACAAAAAAAAGCCTATTCACTCTGCTCATTTAGTTACTAGAGCATGATTAAACTCCCTGTGGCCAGATCCTTAAAGAAAAGGAGACCTTCCTCACCCACACCCCTGCCAGAAGCTATCAATGAAGAATGACACAGAGCAAGGAGTTTTTAAGAGGAGGCTACATTAAAATTTTGCTGGTGTGGGCCAGTGTGCACTCTGAAGGGACATCGCAAGAGACGATCAGGATAGAAACAGCAGAGAGAAAGAGATACAGGATGCGGGGACAAAGGGTTAGGACCTCAGGGGTGAGGTCTCCTGCCATTCAAGATCTTGGGTGCAAAAATTCCTTCTTGATATGGGTCCAAGCCATAGTGTTTATCAAGTCCAACAGACTGTTAGAACAAGAGGATTCCCCTAACTACACTCCCCTGTGTAAGCAACCACCATACCAAAGCATGTTCCCAGCCTGTGCATCTGGGTCAATCCTCAGTATTCATTTTAGACACTTGCCCACACATTACTATCCCTGTGGGCTCCACAGTTGCAGGCAAGAAGGCCATAGTATAGATTCCTTCAGAGCTTCAATTCAGGAATAATTCAGAGCTCTGAGTGGTACATGAAGATGATCTTCCTACTACCTTAATCCTTTTCCACATCCAATGCCCTGGCCTTCAATACTTTGCTCCCTGCTCTCCAGGCCCATGGACAAGAGGACTAATTTGGGAGAAAGAATCTTGTGGGGACAGGAACTAGAGCAATTTGCCCAAATCCTCAGCCTGGAAGCTACCTGGAGGGCCTGAGACTCAGTGCAAGCTCTGTGATTCTATTATTCTTATCAGGCTAGATGCCTGGGTGGGCAGGCAGCTGTGGGTCCCAGATGCTCTACCCTAGACCCGTGCAGTAACTAGGCTTTCAGGGTGCAGTGGAATGAGAAGGGGTGTGCCTCTTATGTAAATATAATTTACAAAAACCCTCAGATTGTGACTCTGAAAACAGGAGATAAACCTCTTTATTTACCATGAAAGTATGCAAGAGCTGCTAACTCATGTACCACTTCAATCACTGCTGGAAAGATATGGAGTAGTTCTCCACAAATATGAACTCCACAGAGGCCCAGGCTGAAGAAAGACATGGTTAGAACACAGAAACAAGATAAAGACTCACCTAGGAGAGATGAGTCTATCACAGGTAGCTTGTGGACCAGTGATAAGCAGGATATGGACTTCCCACTGCTGAATGGTAGAACCTTCCTTGGGGACATGTGCTTCCCTGACCCACTGATGAAGGTCATGCTTTAAGCCCCTCTGACATCCCCCATAAGAAACAGAATCATTTGGAAGATGGAAGTTATGAGTAACATTTTGCCCTATACTAATAGGTCATTTTATATGACATAGAAAGCTGAAATTTTAAACATACATGGTTATGCTAAAAAGCACAACCCTTTTATGAAGTATTACATTGGAATATTGGTCAAATTACTTAGGTAAGAAGAAGCAAGCCTCAGCCCTCACTAGAATGAAGCCCCAGGAAAATGTGCCTCTCTATATAAGTAAAAGGAGTCTTTGTCTGGGCCTCATCTCATGGAAAGTGTGATCTATCACAGGCCAGTAGACAGCAGTATGTCCTTATCACAACCAATGGTTGTCAGGGATGAACTTCTCTCTCTCTCTTAGTCACCCTTGCCCTTGATTTTAGAGACCCTGCATCTGTGTCTCCTTTCATTAATTGCTCATGAAACCACTGAGTGCAGTAAGGTTGCTATAAACCATAAAGAATTTCAAAGATAAAGCGGGGGTAGGGGGTGGGGCAGAAAGCATCATCAAAAGCATCCTCAAAAGAAGCCATTGAACACCAAGATGAATCATGCAATCAAGATAGCTGAAGAACTGAGAATGTCATCTGGGAAATCCACAGGGCTGTTCCCATCTCAGCTCTACCTCAGTTTCTCATTGTAAACAGATACTTGATAGCCCTGCCTCATAGAGAAATGGTAAGAAATACTAAGAATGCTAGAAAGCTCTTAGAAAGGCACAGGACAGAAGTCCTAGATCCTAGGGTCAGCAGCAGGGTTTTTACAGGTCAGTAGAACACAGAACTCCGAACTTCACATCTTCCTCTCATCCAAACGTGCTATAAACACATCTCCCCAGACTGTACCTCATGAAGCTTCGTCTGGTCTTGGAGTTATTAGAAGGTCGTGGGGCCTGCGAGGCCTGCAGAGTTACTTGTGTCTCCAAAGACCTGAAAGGAAAGTCTGAGCAGCCCATGGGCCTGTTATCACTATCTGGTCCTCCCAGTTCTCCATTTCTTTCACTCATCTTCAGGCTACAAGGCTCCTAGAAGCTTGCCATGTCTACATGTCTTTGTCTCTTCAAAATACCAATGTTGAAAGGATCTCTAGAGAAGATGGGGGAAGAGCTCTGGGGTGTATGAAATGTCACCAGAGGCTCATGTGTTTGAGCACTTGCTCCCCCACTGGTGACATGTTTGGGAAGGCTGTGAAATCTTTAGGAAATAGAATCTTGATGGAGGACATTGGTCACAGTGGGGAGAGTCAGGGGGAAATTGAAGTTTTATAGCCCATGTTCATTTTCTACAGATTTAATGTGACTTGTGGCTTCTCCTGTCTACCACCAGACCTCCATTGCCATAATGTGATCCTTGAAATGTAGGCCAAAATGAAAAGCTCCTTCCTTTAGCTACTGTCTGTCAGATACTGTCTTAGTTAGGGTTTCTATTGCTGTGAAGAGACATGGCCACAGCAACTCCTATAGAAGAAAACATTTAATTGGGATGGCTTACATCTTCAGAGGTTTATTCCATTATAAGCATAGTGTAGCAAGGTGGTGTGAAGGCAGACACAGTGTGGCAGGCAACAGGAAGTGGTCTGAGATATTGGGCGTGGTTTGAGTATTATGAGACCTCAAAGCCCACCTTCACAGTGCCACACTTCCTCCAACAAGGCCATGGCTCCTAATAGTGCCACTCCCTATGAGCTTATGGAGGCCATTACATTCAAACTATCACAAGCACATTGATCAGATCAATGAGAAAAGCAGCTGATACAAAAAGTAATCTTGTCATGGTCAAGCCTTGTAAATGAGATACGAAGGGTGACAAGACAGCCCCCACTCCACCCATCAGGCATTCTTTGCTGCCTAAGGACACCATTGCACCCTCACAAACTGAGTTCCACATGCTGGCTGTCACACCAAGCTCTGAAGCCTTAGCTCTAACCATTATCTGTCCACCAATGTCCTGACCATGAACTTCTCAGACAGCAGCTGTTGGAGAAGGACCCTTCAGACAGTTACTGAAGCCACAATGTGGAAATTATCTTTATTATTATTAATTAATTAATTGGGGGTTAATCACAGTTTCCCCTTCCTTTTTGCTCTCCTGCTAGACCCTCTCCCAGCCCCTCAAGTGTAATTTATTGTGAAAATCTTTTATGACTGTTTTTTTTTCTCAAAATATCTGATAGCTAACAGAACACAAAGACCAAGAATGGAACTCAGTGGGTTGGCATCTGTGTCTCAAGGTGTGAAGACTGAGGATATCTTTATGGAAGGGGTTGCTATTAAAGGAAACTAGGGATCTCTAATGACTCCTCCCATTTGGAAAGGTCTGTAGGATTCCTTGCAGAGACAGTGGAAGAAACAGCCCTGCCTCCATCCTGCATAATAAGGAACAAATAAATTAAAAGGGGGCTCTCTTCCTTCCCCACCCCCACCTAAGTGAATACTGTGGGTCTGTGCCTGGGGCCATCCCTGTCAGTGGGTGACAGTGAAATTATTCTAGCCCTGGGCATATTTTATTTACATAATTGCTCTTTGGGCAAATTCCTCCACTCTCCTGCAGAAACCCTGGTTCTTTTATTGACATCATTCTCAGGCTCTCACTTCCCTCCATGGTTCACATCCTTGAAAATAATTATAAGCTTTGATATATAAGGAATCGGTACCGACTGATTTAGATAATGAAATAGTATCAACCACTGCAAGATGTTCTCTGATTCATACACACTTCCTGCTGTCTCTAACATCATTTAATAATTTTTTTTATTTTCATTGGTAAGAAAAAAAAAAAAACCTTCAAATTTGAAACAGAGCAGAGACATCAAGGCTTGGAAGCAAAGAAGGCATTTTATCTTACTTTCTGTATAGTAGTGAAGCCAATTTTAAAAGAGAAAAATCTTCAAAGACAGTCTGTAATCACTGAATGTCGTAATGAAAATCTACCACGTGATTGCCAAGCTCTCTCCCCACTGCTATTTTCTGTATTCACCTTTGTGTCGCCAGCCTCCTTAGTCAGAACACGTGTAATGGAAAAATGTCTTTCAAGGGGATATAAATTTATTTCAATACTTATCTACTGATGAGATGCTGTACAGAAAAACTAATGACTACTTGCAATTTTCACACATCTTCTAATTGTAAAAGTAACTCAAGTTCGTTGTGGAAAAAACTCAAGTAATTCTGAAATAGACAAAAAGAAAACACAACCACTGCATTGTCAGGCAAGAAGGGGTGGTTCCTTCTGCAATTGGAATTGCAAGGACAGATAGTCAAGCCACATCTGCGCTGTAGTTCAGTGAGGAGAGTCCAGTTCAATCACAATGAGTAATCATAAAAGAAACAGTCTTCAGTAGCTGACCGAGGAAAGAGTTCACAGAAGAAGAAATGGAGCATCAAAAAGCAGGTAGACACTGGGTGTACATGCCATTTTAGTAAGGAGTGGATCTTGGTTGTAAAGAAAATCTGCTGATGGAAAATGACCAGGACATAGATGAGGGGCACAAACAAAGTTCATGAACGACTTCAACAGGGTCTGTTAGTGCAACCTCATCTCATAGTCAGTGCCAGCATCCAGAGATGAGTGCTGAACCCCATCTGCCTGGAGTAGGCAAAGATTTTCCCAGCTTTTAGGCAGACAAGCAGAACAGAGTAGAGACTCTAATTCTGTATGAGTTAATTCCCAGTTGCTTTCAGCTCAATGTGAAGTTCCTGCCAAAGCTTTCAGGCCCAGAGATGATTTTTCCAATGCCCCTAGAACAAGCCCATCACTGATTTTGTCATCTGCTTGAATTGATCATTGTTTTGTAATACCAGATTACTCAAAAAACTAAGCTGAGGGTAACAAGTACTACACAGTAAGTAATAACTTACTTCTCTGGGCAACTGGGTGGATTTTTTTTTCCTCTGGTGACCTGGCTGGTTTTGATAGCCAGGGGTCTTTCTGAGCTATCCCTGTGGGCAGTCCAGGATGGCTATGCATCTGGTTCTACTACTTCAGCTCTGCTCACAGAAAAATCTTTGCCTCTGAAGACCTTCCCAGGCCTCTTCACAAGGTCACATAGTCCTAAAAACTAGAGCCCCAGTACCAAAGATTGAATTCATGCTTAAATTTGAACCATTTTGGTCCTGTTCTGTTGCATCAAGGAGGCCAGGGTTATTGTGGGGTCATAGAGCTGATACGTCTGGGTTTGTAATGTTGCTGTCTATCCTTGCAATCCCAATTCTGGCAACACTGCCATCTGCTTTACAATCTCCTCTCCACCTTGCCATCAGTCTGGTAAGTCCCAGAGGGGAGCAAGCCCTGTCACAACTATTCCCTCTGCAGACCTCCACCCTCAGAGTCCAGCCTCTTACCTCTTCCACACCCAGGGACGTTATGGTCTGAAATGCACTCTCATCTGCAGATGTGAGCCCAAGTCATATGAGTTGTATGTGTGTGTGAGTCCTCAATTCCTTCCTTCTAGATCTGTCCTTCATCTTCTTCTGATCTAACTAACCTGTGCAACCATGTTCCCACTTCTCTTTCTAGCCCTTTATCTCTTGCATTCCAATTTGCATTACAAGCTCTAATTTGTATGTCATTGGCTAATGACACTGACTACATTTTTGATTGTTTATTCCTTCTTTGATATCCTATGTGTACTAGCGAGGGTTCTCAAAAGAAACAGAAGTTTTGCTGTTCGTTGTGTATAAAAATGGGTTTACATTGAGCTTTAATTCAGTGGCTATATGTATATATAACACATAATACTAATGTATTAATTTTAACACTTCATATGAGTTTTCATGCATTTGGTAAGTAAAAAGAGTAATTTTCTTTTTAATTTTTGAAGCTCCCTTTATTTTTCTTGTCCTATTGGACTTGCTTGTATCACTATAGCATGTGGGGCAGCAATAATGAGAGCAGATGCTTCAGCACACTGTCTCCAGAAGGAAGTGCCAATCCTCATGTCTCAGCATCAAGTTCATCAAGTTCATCTTTTCTTTTAAGTTTCCTCAAAGTAGGAAAGTTCCCCATGATTCTACTTTGTTGTTAGTTTTCCTTATGGACAAGATTAAGTTTTATCAGAAATTTATCCTATGTGTAATTAATAACAAATTATGCAGTTCCCACTTTATTTTCTTATTCTACTGAGGCACATACATTGATTATCAGGTATTGAGGTATACATTTGTTCTTGCGATAATCTGGTCAGAATGTGCAATCCCTTTTGCACATTACATGCTAGTTTTTTATTCAGGGTGTTGATTGTCTATCAAGAAAAAAGAAAAAGATACCAGCCTATCACGTTCCTTGTTTGTAATGTCCTTATCAGGTTTTTTATTTGGGAGCATAGCAACCACATGATTTGGGGTGTTATTTGTTTTTATTTTCTCTAACAGTTTGCTTAAGGTCAGTTCTGTCAGTAAATATTTAGAACAATTCACCAGGGAGTGGGCTCTTAATTATGGTTTCAATATGGTAACAAGATTAAGGATTTATCAGATTTTTGCATGTAGCCTTGTGTTGATTTAAAAAAAAAAAAAGTTTCTGCAGAAAATTATCCATTTCAGTGAATACCTACTCTCCATGTATTAATATGAAGTCATTTATAATACATTTATCATTTTAATGTTTGTAGGATCTGTAATGATTTGTGATTAGGTGTAGTGCAGACATGTATCAACAACATTCAATTGGGGCATGTATTTTTAATTAAATGATATGCTTTTACTACATTTACTTACTTAATTGTGTGTGTGTGTGTGCATGCATGTATAACTTACAGGAGTTCATTTTACAGCTGTATGAATTGTCCCCTCCTATCATAGTCGTTGATCCTGATCCCTCACAGTTGATTTCAGTTTGTGTTCATTCACATACTTCCATTCCCCAGAGCTCTGCCCATAATAAACTTATTTCTACAGCTGTATGCTACCATGTAGGACATTTGCTTATTAGGATGGAGATAACCCTATCTTGACTGTCCTTATGAACTTTTTCTGAAAGTGACAGATACCTTCTCCCAGTTCCAGAATTTCTTATCCTTTGGATACCATAAGTTCTGATCAAAATGACCTCCAACTCTAGTGTTCACTCCTGTTCCCAATAGTTCCCTTGTTCTTAGATCTTTAGAGGTAT
Organism: Sigmodon hispidus; assembly: GCA_004025045.1. NCBI lineage: Eukaryota > Metazoa > Chordata > Mammalia > Rodentia > Cricetidae > Sigmodon > Sigmodon hispidus. The sequence goes on along the minus strand of PVIH01004973.1, from coordinate 21,645 downwards.
TTTCTGTTATTGTTTGAGGGTGGAGCATTTAATCTTGTGTGTTAATAGTTACTGGGGCAGCAGTGTTCCAATTGGGTCCCCAGGGCTCAGCCTTCATCAGTGGGTTAGCACACTGCAGTCATAATTTGATCACGTTGCTGGGAAGTGGGGCAGCAACAGTGGTGAAGCCTGGTTGGAGGGAGAGGTGTCTGGGCTGTGACCTTAAAGGGCATAGCTTGTCCTGGGCACTGTTGGTTTTCTGCATATGATTAAAGTCTCAACACTGGAAGTACTACACTAGAGTTTATTAACAGGGAAGCAGGGATGCGGGAGAAGCAGAAGAGAAAGAGAGAGACTCTTGTGTGAGCACTTTCTTTAAGAGAGCAGGTGGGCCCATGTTTGCATAGCCACACCCAGGGGCGTGGCAGCGGCTCTGCTCCATCCCAGGTAAATGCTAGCCTTGAGAACACTTACAGGCACCTCCCTCTCTTTCTGATTTCTGGCTGCTATGAAGTGAGCATCTCTCACGTCCTCCTGCCTCTGTTCTGATGTTCTAACTTGTCACAACATGAAAAGTCACAAATCCAATGTCTGAAACATTAGGAGCCAAAATGACTCTTCTGCATTATAATTCTTTATCACAGGCATTTGTCTCAGAGAACATAACATCAAACACAGAATATTGCTATGAAGAAATAGGGTTATTGCCATACCTAAAGCAGATGACTTTGCAGAAAGAATTTGGGAAAGTTTAAAGAAGAGAACCCAGAAAGCTGTCAGCAGAGCTGGATGTGTCATTGTTGAGCTGGGAAGAGGACAAGGCAGACAGAAGCATGGGGTTCAGATGGGAACAAAGGTGATTGGGTGTTAGACTACAATCACTCCTGTTAGGCACTAGCAAAGAGCATATCAACATTATTTTTCATGCCATGAGACTATGGAAGAATAAGTTTAAAAATAGAAGGCGGCAGCCTTTCCATATGGGGTATGGAAAGGGTTTTGCTAACTGCTTTCAACAGAAAACAGGAAGATTCACAAAGGTTTCAGTTTGACCAGAAAGGCACTATGCTAACCAGGGAAAGCAAAGCTGTTAAAGAAATTAGAATCATTCAATGGAGCCAATTACTTTTTAAGAAAACAGTTGAGAAGATGCCTTTGGGGCATTTGGGAAATGAGCAAGATCCCACCTATCTAAAGCTCAAGGGTATAAAACTGTAAACTCATTTGAAAGACTTTCCCTAAATACAGAGCCACAGGGCATCTTGTTCCCAGGACCACTGAGAAGGTGTGTCTGTGAAGGGACATCTTACTAAGCTTTCAAGAGCTAGAGTTATCTCCGTCGGACCAGGTTATAATTTATCTGGGTAAGCTGACCTGCTATTTCTTGCTATCCTGTTACTTTTTCACTCCTTTAGAATGAAAATGTGATATCATCCCAGCATGAGGTGTTAGAAGGAGTCTTCCTTACTTTACAGGGACTCATGTTGAGAGTTTGCATTGAATCTCAGAGATACTGAACTTGGACTTGTGAGCAATGATGCCACTCTTGAGATGGATTTAATGTATTTTGCACTTTCCAGTGCATGAAAAATTCTCACACACAAGGGGAAGAATTTTGCATATTGGTCTGAAATGTCCTCATGAAGTCCTGTATTAAACATTGAGTTTCCAATGTATGGATTTTTATAGAGATGAGTATTTGTGTATTGATTATATCATGAATGTTCTGACTTCAGCCAGGAATCAATCAACTAATGGTCACAAGTGGATGGCATGACCAGTAGGTGGTCAAGACAGGAGTTGTGGTTTAATTGGAGGAGGTGCATTACTGTAGGTTTGTCTTTGAAGGTTGTGTTTTTTCCTACAGCCCTTTCTCTCTACTTCCTGGCTGTCATAGAATGAGCACCTCTGCCTTGTTAGACCTTCCTGCCTTGCTACAAGTCCAGAAACAAGAGATCCTGCTGGTCTGTTGCCTCCAGACTGTAACCCTTTCCTCTGGCATTTGTTGCAGCCAAGAGGAGCTGCATATCATGCTACCTTTGTTTCTCCTGCATGTACCTGTGAGATGTTTGGTAATATATCTTCTTACAATTTGACTTTTTCCCATTGCCTTGGGCTCACTAAGTTCCTGGAACCAGTGTGGTGATATATTCATTTACCAGTTCTGAAAAGTATCCCGTCACTATCTGGTCCAATATTACTTCTGCCTGTTCACTTTCTTTTCCTCCTGCCTAGTGAAAGTGCTGAGTCATGTCTCCACTTTTTCCGTGGACCTCTTCTACTGCCTATACTCTCTCCTCCTGTGTCTAGACCTCTGTGGGAGCTTTATTGGCAGAATTCACATCATGCGCATTTCTCTTGTTTATGAGAAAGTTTAGGTGAATCCTTTAACATAGAATGAAGTGTTTTTCAAGCTTGATCACATGGGAGAAGGATGAGGTTTGTGACAGATATGTCTTCTACACTATGATATGCCGCCTTAAAGTCTATTTACCATACCTTTCAGATATCTGTCTTTCTTTTAGACTTTAACTTTTATGTGTATGTATACTAATATGCCTTTCATTTCTCTAATTATAAGCTTCATTGTCTTTTAGACCCTGTAAAATCATTTGCTTATTTCTTCCCTGAGCTTATTTTTGTGTAACTGATATTTTCCTTGACTTCCTTTAAGATTCTAGTTTGGTCTTTGCTCTGCTACTTGAATACATCATATGTGTACTACTCATTTACTGTAGTGGGATTATGCTGGTAATGTAAATATTTGTAAAACCTATGGATTTAATGAAAGTTGATTGGTCAAAGACAAACAGGAAGTGTAGGTGGGGCTACCAGGCTAAGAAAACTCAGGAACATCTCAGAGCAGACACCAGACAGATGCCAGACACAGATGCCAGAGTCGCTGGAGCTGCCAGAAGATGCAGACGAAATGCTGCTCTGAGAAAAGGTACAGAGCCGCATTACTGAACGTGATGGGTTAGAATGAGAGCAAGCATTAGCAAATTATATGCCTGGATCCTAGGTCAATCAGCATAAAAATAATATAAGCCTGTGTGTGATTATTTGAGACAAAGCAGAGAGTGGGACCAAACCTTTGGTCCAGGCCCAGAAAGTCAGGGCCACAACTATTTACAACAATTTACCTCTGGACTTACACTAATATTCTTCTCTCATTTCAACAGTCTGGTTTCCTCTTTGTTTCTCCTCTGGCCATTGTTTTACTGTAAGGAATTTGTGCTCTGCTCAGGAGACGACTATGGATATATGAAAGAATAGTGAACTATTAACAGGACTTTAGACTGCAAACAGGTAGGATCCTTGCAGGATCCAGGACCATGGGCCTTCAGTGTTGTCCTCTACTGGCCCACTTCCTTAAGCACACTGCGAGGATGTGGGCAGCTGGAAGAGAACTGTGCTCTTTCTCTTCTCTTTGCTGTCTATAACGTCAGCTGGTGGTAAACTGATCTTGGTTCAAACCACTACTACCCCACTATGTCTCATAGCATTGAAACACCTTTCTGGTCATGGATGAAAAGTTTTTGGTGCTCAAAAAATTTACATCTCTCTCTCCTCTCTTTTAAACAGGATTTGATATGTTCTTCTCTTCTTGGCTTGTAGAACAATGTATAAATGCCTCTTTTTTCTTGATAATGGAGTTTCTTCTGCTAAGTATTTCCTTCATGCTTATGTGAGGTCTGGTAGAGGGAAGAAGTGTCTTTGAAGAAGTTCATCTTTCCATTCAGGTTCCATGTTCTTCAGTACATGGCTTCCAACATCGTTTCCTGATGGACACAAGTAGCAGAGTTCCCAAGTACACACTGCTGTCTCCCTACTGCTGAGAGAGACTTCAAAACTGGAAATATACCTATCATCCTTACGTGTTGAATTGTCAGCTTATGGACAACCACATAAAATATGCAAATAAGTTGCCAGTACAGACTACCCAAAGTGTAATATGGAGTTAGGAAGTAATCTGGGCATCCATCAAGTCCTTCCTTTGAACTTATAATGATTACAGACTGGATGATTTTATGGTCGAGGCATATCTGAGCCCCTCTGTCCTAAATCTTAGAGGGCTAAAGCCCCACAATTTGTTCTGGAAACAGCAGGAGAGGCCGGACACAGAACAAACAAAGGGACAGGTAGGGAAGTAAGAAAAAAGGGGAGTAGAGCAGAGTCACCCACTTTCTTGGGATCAAGACTCAATAGGAAAATCACAAGACAGAGTCTCAAAAAGGCTTAAAGTGATGTGACACAATGTGGGTCCCTTCTACCAACTTAAGGTCAAAGCATCTTGGTGTAACATAGCCAAAAAAAAAAAAAAAAGATACTGGAAAAACAGACCACAAGTGTTTTGTACAGGTGCTGGCTGTGTTCCATGTTGGTGTCTACAGGATGGCAGGCAGCCCAAGTTCACAGTCAATTTCATCTCTATGAACTGACTCTTCGTAGCTTGATTTTGCCTTTGTTTGCTCCCACATCACAACAAGAACAAAGTTGGTCAGTTGGTATGCTCACACTACCTTTTACTCCTTTATCCCACACCACTGGGAGGAGGAAGAGCCTGGCTAAGTGACTCTTCTGGACCTGCAGTTGGCCAATCGTGAGTTGACACTCATCAGAAGTCATCCCACACCATGAATGTCTGGATCAAGATGGGGAGGGTTTCTGGCAACCATGGCCCACGTGAAGCCTATAGTTGATTTTTGTTTATTGTTTGTTGTTTTTATTTTTACTTCCCTGATTCTTTCGTTACTGTACATCCTTTGGTGTCACTCCCAAAACTCCAAGGAAAGCCAGAGAGATCTTGGGGACCTCTCTAGCTGTAGGCACTGACTCTCAACCAGAACACCTTGCAGGTTGGAGCCAGACAGCCTCTGTCAGAGTAAATAAAGCCAGAGATGAGCCTCGAGGTAGAGGGTGGAAGTTTAATTACATCTCTAAACACAAACTTAATTGCTACTCATTTGTCCCTTTCTAATGATTTTCCAAAGGACAATTAAGAATATATACTCCCACGAATAAAAAAGGAAGTGATCACGGCTGTGGCTGATGTGCTTGGGAATGAGGAAAGTCTGTCATAGGTGATTCTTGCCAGTTACAGGCAGGATTGTTTCTTCCGTGGGGATTCAAAGTCAGCCTGTGCAGGTGGACATGGAGTGAGTACTTTCTCTAACAGATTTATGACTCAATCATAAGCCCCTCCCAAGACATTTTCTCCACTCAACCCATCACCATGCTAATTAACTTTCTAGGTGCTTGTCTCAAGGATCCAACGTAGGTGGAAAGCATCAGTGTTGTATCACGTTTCAAGTGTCTCACCTGGTCTGCCAGCACCCCTGAAGCCTGTCCCCTGTACATCTGGTCCCACCTGACCTTCTAGGACCCCTAAAGCCTGACCTGCATATACTTGGTCTCATCTATCCTGCCAGAACCCCTGAGGCCTGCCCACTATACACCTGGTCCTACTTGCCCTGCTAGCACCCCTGATTTCTGCCTATCATACACCTCGTCTTACCTGACCTGTCAGCACCCCTGATATCTGCCCACCTAGCCTCTGTGTTACTGAATTTAACCAGGACTCCTTCTCTAGCCAAGTATCCATCTCCATGACCTTCTGTTAATTATTCTGTCAGCAATACCAGCTTGACCTACTATGAGTACACCATGTGTAGAAATGAGCTATCCTTACCCCTGGGCAGTCAGTCTTTTTTCCCAGCACAAACTAAGTAAAAAATGTATTTTCTATTGATGTTGATGCCACCACCTTGATTGTATACCTTTGGCATCTCAGAAGACCCTTTCTAGAATCATGTCTGGTACCAAACCCACAGAAGTTTAAGTCCCTATAAAAAAGGAGTAATATTTGGGTTCAACCAACATATCCCATCCTCCCATTTACTTTCAATCACCACTGAATTACTTATAGTATCAAGCACAATATAAATGCTGTACAAGTCATTGCTAGGTTGTGTTAGCCAGGAAATGACAAAATTTGACCCATGTTCAGCAGTTCTTAAACTGTCTTCTCTATACAAGTAAAAGTTATAGATAATCTTGCCCTACCAGCAACGACTTATTGTCTTCTGTGGTCCACTCTGACCCAGAGCTCCTCTAGCTATTTTGATGGAACTTCTGTGCTCTTGTGTTAATTCTGCTTTGCATTGTTTTAACTACTTTAATTATATTCCTCTTCTTCCCCACCCCACCATGTATAAGCAGGTGTCCACAGAATACAGAAGAGGACATCAGATTTCATGATGCCTGAGTTGTGAGCAGCCATGAGTTGAGTTGCCTGGTATAGGATCTGGTAAATGTGCAGGGGTCTTATGCAAAAGCACACTCTTAACCACAGAGCAACTTCATCGTGCCTTCTTTTGTGTTCAGCAATGTCTGTAAGGGCTAGTATGCTTTCTTCTGTGAGGTTAACTAATATATTCATGAAACTGTGGGTTTTTTTAATTAAATTGTAAGCATATAGCCAACTAGAATATTAATTGAAATTCCATTAATTTTCAAATTAATGTAACAGACGTGGACATACTTAGGCATCAGCTTGCCCTGTCCTCAGAGCATATGTTCTGTGTTCTATGTGAGGACTTTAGATGGTCTCCGAGGTGTGCTGCATGTTTCTGGTGGAGTCAGTTTCTGACACTGTCATCTTTGTGACATGTGGATTTAAAGTATTCCCCAGAAGTGTGTGTGTGTGTGTGTGTGTGTGTGAGAGAGAGAGAGAGAGAGAGAGAGAGAGAGAGAGAGAGAGAGAGAGAGAAAATTTGGTTCTTAGCTTTATTTTGAGACATACTAGAAGCTTTAAAAAGTAGATCCTCGATGGAGAAGGTGTCACTGGGAGTCAGGTCTTAAAATCTAGGACATAAACCTGCTTTAAGCCTGGCCTTTCCTTCTCTGTTCTTTCTTGACTGACAGCAAGATTTGAACCTTACTACTGCCACAGTAAACTGCTGCCACTGCTATCCTTCCCAGCCTGGTATATCCTAAACCCTCTTGAACTGTAAGCCAGAATAAATACTTACTTTCTTAAATTTCCTCTTTTTAGGTATCTGATCATAGTAATAAGAAAAATAACTGATATAGAAATAGGTGCCAAGAAGCATAGTCATTCCTGTGGTTAATAAAGAAGAGGAATCAGAAGAAGAGGAGGAGGAAGAGGAAGAGAAGGAAGACGAGAAGGTGGTTGGTTCCCAAGCCTTTGGGACTGGTTTATGGGAGGGAAGCAGACAGGTGTGGCTAATAGACTAACATGGTTCTAGAATGCTGTAAGCAGTCTTTGTTGAACTGTTCTGCAGGGAATGAAGGCTACCAGAATGTTGACAGGAAAGTGCACAATGAAGGCTGGGATGTGAGGCTTCAGATGAGAACACACTCTATTAGTTATTTTTTCCCATTTCTGTGACAAAATACCTTGGCCAAAGAAACTTAAGGCAAGCTTTATTTTGGTTCACAGGTCAAGAGTATCATTCATCATAGTCATAGTTGCTGGGGCTTCAGGAAGGTGGTCACATCACATTCCAAGTTATAAAGTAGAAAGCAATAGATGCTGGTGCTCAGCTCACTGTCTCATTGTTATTCAGTCCAAGACTACAGAGAGGTGATGCCAAAAGTTATGGTGTGTCTTCTCACCTCAATTTACCCATTACAGATAATCCCTCTCAGACATGCCCCAATAAAGGCTTATCTGCTATGTGACCATAAACCCTATTCTGCTGAAAATATGAACCATCACACTAGGGCCCTATGAGAATTATATAAAAGCTATCCTGCTATAATCTGACAATGGATCTTAGCTCTATCTTCCCCAAGCCTTAAAAAAATGAGTGACACAGATTCAAAGGAAGTAGGTTATTCAGCTTTGCAAAGGAAATGTCAAGACAACACAATGGTCAAGCTGTGGCATTATTTCTGCGCACTGTGTTTAGTGAGGATTACAATGAGTATTCAAAGCAAAATCCAAATGTGAAAGAAGAGAAAAACATACAATTTGGTGATAGTATGTGTATGAGAGAATTTAAAGTTGTAGAAAAAGAAACTGAAGACAAATCTCTGATGCTGTTTAAACAAGGAAGGTGACTTGAAAACAAGACCCTGTCATAGAAAGGTACAGTATATGGCAATGTAAATTCATTTTTAAGAACTTACATTTGAAAAGTGAGCTCTTGAATAAAGACAGCCCCCAGGGAATCTTGCTCAAGTGAGAGAAATGTTTCCTTAGACTCAGCAAGGCAGAAACTCAAAGGCAACATCTGCAGCTGAGATGAAAGAGGGAGGGCCTGGCTATATACTAACTATCAGCAGAGCCTGATACAATTATACATATCGTATTATTTTCACAAGGACACAAAAATAAAAGATATAGGGTCATGGAAGGTTTTTATCAAGGTTCCAGAAAGCAATAGACTAAACATGGTGTGATAGGTTTGGATTTCCTGAAAGAAGACCCCATGCATCCACAAAGGTAAAACCTAAGTTGTAATAGATACTCTCAGACATTGTAGATACTGGAACAACTGGATGTCTGCCAAGGAGCTGAAGACATCAAATAGATCTAACTCCGAGGAGGAGGGTATATAGACTTTCAAATGGAAAAGCTGTAAGAGCAGGGATGTCTGCACTGTTGGAGCTCATGTCATAGAGCAGTATATGCCAAAATATGATGTGGACCTATAGGACTTGATACTTTCTGAGAAATTTTGGTCTGATTGTTCTTGCTATCTTCCTGATATGAGATGACTTTCTGTATGCTGTGAATTATCATTGGATAATAAAGGAATTGTTTTAGCCTATGGCAAGCCAGCTTTTAGTCAGGTGGAAAATCCAAGCATAGATAAAGGAGAAGGAGGGCAGTCATGAGAGATGGGGCAAGCTGCCACCTAGAGAGCAAGATGTAAAAATACAGATAAACCAGAAGCCACATGGCAAGACATAGAAGAATAAAAATGGGTTAAGATGAAAGAGATAACTAGCAATAAGCCTGGGCCATAGGGTGAACATTGTGTAATTAATATGAGCCTTTATGTGATTATTTGGGACAGCTGGTGTAGATCTTGGGGCTAGTGTGAACCAAAAATTGTATATTAAAGCTTCCAGTTCTCCCTTTAAGAATGAGAATATTTATACTGTACTACTTATGTTGGAATTAGTAACACTTTTTAATATATATTTCATGGGCTCACAGTGTCTTAATTACTTGTATATTGCTGTGAAAAGTCGCCATGTAACAACTGTAACAGAAAGCATTTTATTGGAAACTTGCTTAGTTCCAGAAGGTGAGTCTATGATCATCATGTTGAGAAGCACAGTAGTCAGCGAGAAATAGCTGAGAGAATGCAGGTTTATACAACACCCATGAGACAAGGAGCAAGAGGTAATGGGGAATAGTATGGGATTTTAAAAGCCCCAATCCCATCCAGAGTGACCAACTTCCTCCAACAAGCCACATCTAACCTTTCCCAAATAGTTCTATGAACTGTGGATCAAATATTGAAACCTATGACCTTCTAGGAGCCATTCTTATTCAAGGCACCACACAGAGCTGAGGTTCTAAAAAGACAATTGCACTCAGAATATAACAAGTACTGCAATTGTATGGAGACTTCTGAACTTGAATACATTAGTCTTATGAGAGCACCATGACTCTATAAATGGCATGGATGACTTGTGGTTTTCACATAAAAGTCAGCCACAAGCTCATATATTTGAACACTTGATCCCCTGTACAGACATATAAAAGATACCGGCCAGCCACGGGCTGAGCCACGTGGCAAAAAAATTAACAAAAATGAGTTAATTTAAGAAGAAAGAGTTAGCTAGTAATAAACATAAGACATGGGCCAAACAGTGTTAAAATATATAAACATATAATTCATTTCTTTTAAAAGACAAAAGCTACAGACACACAGACCAAACTCCACACCGCCAACACCACACGCGTGCCAGGTCACAAATCTCCAAACCCAAACAGGCCAAAAAAAACATACAACAACAGATGGCGCCCAACGTGGGGTGCCAATTATCGCGGTAAAAACTAGTCTTGAGATATGTTTTAAACAGGGTTTATTTGGAGAAAATAGCTTATAAAACAGAGCCGGTTTTAGGAGAAGATGACAGGATGAGGTTGCAGCGCACCGGAGCCTTTCCAAGGAAGATTCTTCATCCCCACGCCGTACGTCCGAACTCCCGGGCAGCTGGAGCGAACTGCGCACTCGGTCGGGGAACTCTCGCGAGAGAATGACGACTTTTTGTCCTGGTCCCCTCCCTCGAAGGTCTACTTTTGGAATCTTTTTTAGTTAACCACGCCCCGCTCGATCGTTCACATATATAGTTTTTGATTTCCCGCTACAATCCCCATTTAGTGAGGTTGTGGAACCTTTAGCAGATGGGACTTAGTTGGAGGACATTGAGCATGGAAGTCTTAAAGGTTATAATCAACTTCAGCTAATTCTGTTTTAAAGCATGCTGCTCCCACCATGCCTTCCCTTCTGCCGTGAAATGTATCTTCTCAAACTGTGATCCAGAATAAATCCTTCTTACTTAAATTGATTCTTGTCAGGTATACAATCACAGCAACAGGAACAGTGGATGATATGGCAACTACTGTGGGTGACTGGTGTTTTCTAATGACCAGATGGTTTTAAAAATACTATTGATTTCTTAGTGTGGCATCTTCTTGTCTTCTAATTAATTCCAATAACTTGTCTAATACTAAGTCTGTTGCTTTTATGGACAAATGATTAGATCATTAATAAGCAATGGCCATCCTAACCTATCTCTCTAAGCCTTCCTACACTAAAGAGAAAACAAGTAAGGACAGATCTGGTACTGATGAAGAGAACCTTATACATACATAACCAAGGATAGGCACCTTCCCACTCCTCAGCTGTTAGCAATCTTGGAGCATAGACAAGGGCCAGTAGACTGCCTTTATAGTGGGTACATCTATCTATTCATCATGAAATGGCTTACTTGTAACTCGCCTCTATTTAAGATCCATTCTATCATTTCTCTGCTTGTTCCCTGGAATGTATGCTTGTTAGGCATTCTTCTGTGCTCAGGCACAGAGATTCCACAGAATAAAGCTGTCTGAGTCTCTCCCTCTCCTTTGTTAATGCAAGACAGGATTGTGAGGTTCTCATCTTCTGGACCTTATCTGCCACATTCCATTCCATCAGTACTTCTCTCATGTTAGAACCCTTGACTTCAACACAGCATGGATTTGCTACTAGGAATTCAGTGCCATGGAAGAAAATCTAGTGAATATTTCTTTCATTAGTGAGAAACCCAGAAATGTAATCAATAGTCAGTGCTGAGGAATCTTCTTAGCACAATGTAGACACGGGGGTGGGGAGGGGGATGGACAACCTCATAGACTAAGTAAAGTACAACAACCCCACAAGGAACTTCTGGTCTTCCTATACCCATAAACCCCACCCCATCTCTGCCACCACCATTTTCTCCAGATTTTTGTTTAGCTTGGAAGTTCTTTGTTTGTTTTAATATTATGCAGTCTTTGCAGATAGCAACATCGCCAGAACTGCCCTGTCCACGTTCAAAGACTTTAAAAGCCATTGAAGGAGGAAGTCTAAGACTGTTGGTTTCCCTTGTCAGGCAGGGCTCTGCATTTTGCATTGGTCATGCTACTGTGAGCCTGAAGCATATTGCAGGTCCCTGTCAGCATCAGTTGGTCTTCTTGACATATGACTTTACTCAGTAATATTAGTAAGAAGTCCTTTGAGTAGCTGTTAAAACTACACTCCTCATTCTCACTGTGAGCTCAGTTCAGAAATCCACAGAGTGTTGCTGCTACTTCTTCTTTTGGATTAGTCAAGAAAGCTTGTTGTCATGGACAACTTGGCTAAGGAATAATGAATGTTGGATCTTTCTGTGTTGAAGAAATCTGTAACTCATAGTACCATGCACATAGAGCCTGCACCTAAAGGGTTTAAAGCATCTCAGAGAAGGCTTTTGTGTGTGCATGTGTGTGTGTGTGTGTGTGTATTTATGTGTGAATGTGTGTGAGTGAATTGTTTGAGTGTGAGTATGTATGTATGTGTATGTGTGTATATATCCATGTGAGGGACAATGATCAGCCTTTTTTGTTATCATTCCTCAGGCAATGCTCACTTTTTCTGTGGTTTTTATTTTTGAGGAAAATTTCTCATTTGCCTAGTTTTTAGGTTGGTTAGACTGGCTGGTCAGTGAGCCTATAGGTCTTGCCTATACCTGAGATCACAAGTAGAAGCCAGAACATCTAGCTTCTTTCATCCTGGGTTCTGAGGATCAAACTGAGGTCCTCACACTTATCTGGTACTATTTTCCAACTAAGCTGCGTCAACTGCCACTCTCAGAGGACATTCTGAGATCACCAAAGTGAAATGCCTACATGGTTCCAGCCCAAGAGGATTACAAAAACATGCTGTTGAAAAAAAAGAAATGGAAAAGAGATGTCTGATTAGAGCCACTCAGTGCTCTTCGAATCTGTCAGTTACTGTGGTGATATTTTGTGTATCCTCTAAGAAATAAAGCTTACCTGAAGATCAGAGGACAGAGTCAGCTAGAGTTAGCCATAGCGGTCAGGCAGTGGTGGCTCACACCATAAATCTTAGTACTCAGGAGGCAGAGACAGATGGATTTCTTTCAGTCCAAGGTCACATTGGGCTACACGAGATTTATCCAGTCTAAAAGAGAAACTGACTCAGACAGAGGCACCTTTAATCCCAGAACTGGGATTCCCAAATCTCTGCTTCCGGTTCTTGGAAAAACACACATGCCTTTAATCCCTAGGAGGTGATATGGCAGGACAGAGAAAGGAATATAAGGAAGGCAGGAGGAGACAGGACTGCTCATTCTTTTTCTCCCTATTTGCTGAGAACTCAGCATCCAGTCTGAGAATTCGAGGAGGAAGAATTTTCCCCTTTTGGCCTGAGGATTCAGTAGAGGTTTCTTTAGTGGCTTCTTCCTGTGTCTCTCTAATCTTTCAGCTTTACCCCAATAAGTAGCTCCTAGTTTTTATTATAAAACCAGTTAGGTTTCATGCAGCAAGTCTCCACACAAAACAAGCACCATTAGGCATATGTGGTGATATATATTTATATTTAATTAATGATTATTAAATATAAAATATATCACCACAAGCACAGCTTCCTAGGACTCTGTGTTTTCTTTTCCCTTATTCCTTAGTTGATACTCAATATATTTTCCTCTCCTAGTCCCCAAAAGACTCAAAAGCCCCGCTCTGCAAGAGTTGGGCAAAGGAAGTAGAAAATGGGAACAAACTGCTCCCTTACATTTTACTCCGGCATTCCTTCTATGGGTCAAAGACCCGGACTTATTTTACACACTCTGGGCATGTTCCTGCTGTAAATGAGTAGGAAGGACATGCTTGGTATTTTCAATTTTCTACGGGGAACAATGGTGTTGGCATCTCTCTCTTCTGCTTGGTAAGGTCTTAGATTCCTAGCCAGCTCATTCTTTCCTGTGGAGCAAGAATAAAATGCTACCCTCCATCTCTGGAATGGCCAGCTGAAAGCTGTCATTTCCATTTTCAGGGTCAGCAGGTGAGATCCTGTTATCATGAGGATGTTAGGAAACTTTCCAGAAGCTGTCAAGAGCTCCTTGATTCACAGATCTCACCACTGTCCTCCCTACTTAACTGCAGAACCAGCTCACTCATTGCTCAGAGTGAACCAAGTGAATTATCTTCCTAGGCTGGGTCACCTCAAGCCTTCTGAGCAGAGACTAGAAAGCCTGGCCTTGTAGGCTTTGACTGAGATCAGCTCTCCTCTGTTACATCACCAGATGTGAGCTGTTTCCCCAGGCCCTACAGAAGAGCTTACTGCTTCAGTTAATCTTGAAATAAAGATAAAATTTTAGTTCTAAATGCTCTCCTCTCCTGGAGCTGGCAGGCCAGACATGTCTGAAAATCAGATCATCCCTGCTTCTATTTGTAAACATGTATGAGCAGTGTGGGAACATCCATGAGTACTGCCTGTGTATCTTGTGTTAACAGTGACCAGCACAGCCAGAATAGAAAGACCTGTCAGTGCTCATTATTCACATGCATTAGCATTTTGTATAAAGTCTTGACAGTTTGGACAATTTTCCATTTTGCAGCACATCACGCTACAAGGTGACTGTCAATGTGTGTCCTCTACAGCTGCCCTGGGCTCACACTCTGCAGAGGAGTTACCCTCCAGCACAGAAGTAAAAGTAGCATGTGCAGGTTAAGAAGCAGTGCTTGTCCAAACTGGCTGATCAAATCAACCTCCTCTTCTAACACAAAGATGACAAAGTAAAGCTGAACTGGCAGCTGTTGGGAAAAGCTGGGAGAGATGCTTCTGATAAGTCCATATCTTCTCTCAGCCCACTGCCCTCTCAGTGTGGGAGGTGACATTACCTGTCTGGTGTTGGCAGGCACTGGAGAAGAGTCCTGTCCTCAGCATCCTGCCTTTATGATGGCTATCCAGATGATACAATCACCATCAATCCATCACTGTCACTAATGCTATCTTGCCAGTGCATTGGATTGGCCAGCCCACAGAGCTTCTTGCCTTGCACTTGTTGGGTCAGATGTAAACAGGAAGAAGGTAAGGCGGGTGCATAGCATTCAGACTTGCAGTCATGTTTCCAGGCTTGTATCTAGTGCATGGGGGCATACCAACCCTCTTTTCTCCTTTCTTCTATATCAGCTCTGGCTTGTTCCCATTTCCCCATCCAGAGCCGTGATAGTGTCCTCTGCAAGCGACCACCAGCACTACATAAATGATGGCATCAGACTGTCAAGAGAGCTAGGGTACCAGCTCGAGCTTTGTGTCAACCCAAGATTTAACAAAGTCTGGGGCCCCAGAAGCTCTGTTCCCTTTCCTTCACAGTGACACAGTGTGAGCGTTTTTGTTGTAAATTCTAGCTCCAAAGGAACACATAGCACATGGAGGGCAACTGGACATTTCTGTTGTTCACAAACAAAGTTAGGCAGGGGCAGAGATTGCCTTCCTGTTGTGGCCACCAGAATCCATGGCATGCTTTTGTGAAAAAGTCATCAAAGCTTTTTCTGCCCAGTGGAAAGTGAACATCTGGAGTTTTCTGTCAAACTCTATGACCACATAGTGTCAAGTGGGGTCCTCTGAAGCTGAGGATGTGGTTATTGAATACTTGTTTTCATGGGGTTCTCCACATCTGCTTCTCTTGTCTGTGAGGACAGGTAGCTCCTAAGACACACATCCCTGTCACCTCCTTTGCATAGAAGTGACATAAATAATTGTCCCAGATCATAATCATAGCTTGTTGGTAGGCTCTTTGGTTTCTATATGCTACTTGACACGCTAAGCTGCATTGTCTCTTAAATGACTCTTCCGAAGTTGGCCACAATGATAGTCACTAATCTGTCTTCCTAAAATAAGGAAGTTCAAAAATCCCTACCAGCAGCTAGGCTACAAGACCAGTTAAAGAATTCTGCTAAGAAACCAAAGCCCTTGGTATAGGTTTCTGGAGCATCCCCCACCCCAACACACAAGGTGCTGGCCTTTGTTTCCTCGGTCAGGAACATCCACTCTCCCTGTAAGGACTTAAGAGAGTCTGAAGGAGACTGCTGTGAGTGAGTGCCATTCTCCCTCACTGCTGATGTCTTCTCAGTCACCAGACAACTTGCTGGGCTTCCCCAACTGGGTGCTACCACCACCACCTAGGTCCTTATGTGCTCACTCAATATGAGTGGGGATTGGGACACACCTTCCCAGAGAAAAGTCCCAACTCTGCTTCAGCAACCAGGTACCACCTTCCTTACTTCAAATGGACAATAAGAAGCAACAGAAGCACCTTTGCCCCTTGGCAGGGCAGGAGGGTGGAGAGCTGACTAACAGTTGAGCTACAAACCAAGATCTTCTTGCAGCACCTGTTGACTAACGATAGGGACACAATGGCCCTCAGAACAGGAAGTTCATGCAGGCCACAGTCCTGGGGTCCTGTATGTCAGATCTTTGTATAAGAAAGACAGGTGTCAGGGTTAGAAGCCTTGGGGGAAAAAAATCTATTTTATGACCCATAGCTTTAGTATAACGTCCTCAAGAAGCCATATTAAGAAAGGGAGGACAGAGATCAAGAAGGTCTAGAAGGTAGCACTGGGTTGTATGAACAGCCAAGGAGAGAAGTGACGTTCTGGGAACTCCAAAGACATTCATGTTTGCAGAGCTGACTTAAGGTCAGACTTCATTTACACATAAGATTGTGTTAGAGCCTAAGGTCACCTCGATGGCAGTGAGTCAATTAGAAAATCTTTATAAACCTCCCTGGTGAAACAATTCACTTAAGCTTGTTTGTACTTCATTTCCACTGAGGATTTGTTCACCGTGTCCTGATAACAGCCTCAGTTCTTCACATTCCCCCAAATATGGTGAAGCCTCCCATAGAGCTAAAAAAGAAGGAACAATGATGGCATGGTTCTTGAGCACAGGGGATGCTTCAACTTGGCTGCTGCCTGCCTATCTCCCCGCTGCCTAACCCATCTCTTATGGATGTCTACAGTCTATGAAACATTAATTCATGATTTTCTTAATATCTTATTGATTTTTTTCCCTCCAAAGGCCAGAGGTTAAAAAACTCCATAAAAACGTCCTGGCAATTTATTGCTGTCCCTTTAAGACACTACGGTAACAGCACACTCATTTGTTTCTCCATTGTCTTTCACATAGGGTTACAGCTCAGATGACAGATTCACCTCTTCTATGAACTTACTCTGACCTGGATTTTAAATATAATATAGAAAGAAGTACTCCAGCTTAAATGTTACAGAGGCACACACTGGAAAACAATGGGAGGAGCCTGGCTGTCCATCTATACTCAGCAGGCTTAGAGTAGATCACAATTCATGCAGAAGGAATCTGTCCGTCTGTCTGTCTATCTATCTATCTATCTATCTATCTATCTATCTATCTATCTATCTATCTATCTATCTATATTTCTGTCTATCCATATCATCTATATCTATGTCATTTATATCTATATAGATATATCATCCTAACTGTGTGTGTTATCACTACTCTGAATAATATATTTGTTTTGGTTTTAAATAGGACAACACACCATGATAGATACATATTTCTACTGTGGGACTTTCTTTCATGTTTTCCTCTTCTTAGGAAACAGAGGTGGAGGCAAATAGGCTACAGTAGCCCCACCGAAGGCTACATCAGGACCTATGCCTTCCACTCCTAGCTCTGTTAGCAGCTCTCTACCCATTCTGTTAATTTTTTAGCACAGGCTGTGTGAAGTCCAGGAGAGATACATGCTAAAGTCACTCTCATCCTGAAAGTTAGAAGAAGAAAATCCCAAAGTAATAGATGGAAAATGGAAAGTATTTTGTAGTTCCTGGAAGAACACTTATTACTGTGATCATTGTAATAAGCAGGTAGAGAATTGGATGTCTATTTAATTTCATTGGTTAGCAACAATAGACACAGGCCTGAGGGTTTTAATTAAACTTATGGGGGGGTGGTTAAAATAAGTCTATTTCCATTTTGAATTTCTCACTGTGTAGTACAGCTCGCTGGTCACAAGAACCCCTACTTTGAGCACAGACATACACATAGCTATTCTGCCCTGGGCAGAGAAGAGAGACATACTATCCAGGAGTGTGGGAAGGCTTTCTGTTTTGTCTCTTTTCAACTCTTCAAACTAAGACATGGACTGAGCAAATCTTAGGGAAATGGAAAGAGAGGAACATTTTCTAATGTTATGACTTCCAAATGCTGCTTCTTTGGCTCTGAGCCAGCATCCCTTCCTCCATCTTAAGTGGCCACTTGGACAGATTTCTTCTTGCATAGGTTTCTATTTAGATCTCTCAAAGTATTAATGAGCTCTGTCCTCTCATATAAAAACCGAGGACGTGGAGGTAAATAGCATGGTCACTTCCTTCCCATCCTGAATGTTTACCCCTGGGTGAACACTACACATCTCTTCTAGGACTGGCTCAACCTCCTAAGACTTGTGTGTGGAAAAGGCTACTGATGCAGGATTGTGTGACACGGGCATCTGCTGAGCAGTTCTGCCTGAAAACAAGCTCAAAGGTCCCATGACCTGAAACATCATATTCCACTGAGGATTAAAATACAAGCAGTAATCCCAGTACTCGAAAGAGCTTTGTGTATGTGTGTGTGTGGTGTGTGTGTGCTCGTGCACTCACAAATGTGTACATGCAGAAACCAGAGAATAACCTCAGTGTTCTTTCTCTCCCTCCCTCCCCCTCTCTTTGTTTCTCTCTCTCTCTCTCTCTCTCTCTCTCTCTCTCTCTCTCTCTCTCTCTCTCCCCCTTTTCTTTCCTCCTTCATTTTTACCTAGAACTCATTGACTTGGGCCAGACAACATAGCTAGCATCAGAGAGCCACGGATTTTTCTGTCTTTCTATCTGCCTCCTCAGCACTGAGATTACAAATATGTATCACAATGCTTGGCCTTTACATAGGTTGGGAGGGGTCTGAACTCAGGACCTAATGCTTGTGCAGCAAAGCCCTTTGGCACCTGAGCTGTCTCCCCAGCCAGTGCTCTAAGGTCTCATGGTGTGCTCTGTCTGTTTAATTAAAATGACCTTTCTTCTTTATTCTCAATTTTAATTAGACTATCAATAGTAGATTTTGTTGTGACATTTTGGCACATGTATACTGTTGAGCTTTGTTCATATGATCCTGATTGTCATTTCACTCCCTCTCTCCTGCAGTTCAGAGGCCTTAAGTAATGCTTTCTGTTTGAATGAGGTGTAACATGGTAAAGATAACTGGCTTTTCTTATTCCCTCAGGCTGTGGCCACACACTACGTGTGCACACAGACCAGAAAAATGTGGTCCTTGTTTGTGAAGCTGCATGCAGAATCCTGCCAGAGAATAGGTATGACTGCATCTGTGACCCCCACTAGCAAATCATAACTTTTCTCTGAGCCTGAGCTTTAACTTCTGAGCAGTCAAGGTGTGACCAGGAAACATCACCTACAGATGCTCTGAAGATGGCAGATGGCATGTCACAAAGGGAAGCATGAACATGGAAGGACGGACTACTGACCTTTGGGCTGTCACTCATCCTGCTGTGTGTGATCCGCTTATTGAAGCCATTCCCCTAGTGGAGCAAAGATGGTTGCAAGCACCCATTAGGCAAAGTCTTACATGATAGAAAACTTTCTGGGCAAGGAGCCAGGTGGCCTGCTCACCCCAGCCTCTCAGGACAGACCCATGACCTCAAAGGCCATCTGCTTTGAAATGGTGTCAGTACCATCTCATCTGCATTTGTCACCTGACTGTACCAAGAAGGTGAGAGATACCTCAACAGATGAGTTCACAAATCTTCAAGACCACAGTGATCAAGAGAAAGCAGGACTTGAAGCTACGGGTACAAGACACTTTGATGCCACAGAGTTGTTAGTTAGGTCAATGCTTACAAAACATGCTTATTCACTGATGGGGAACCACCAAATCTGAGAACAGGTGGGAATTTATGCATTATGACATTACTTAAGGGGATGGGATAGTTTGAAAAAGACTGCTGAATGCTACATAGTGGGAATCTAAGATAAAATGGTACCTTTACCAAAAACATATTGTTTTCATAGGTAACCTTTTAAAGGTGCAAAGGTGGTCGAAAGAGATGACTCAGTTGGCAAAGTATTTAAGCTGCATACGTGATACATGTGTTCAATTTTCAACAGCAATGCAAAAAGTATCTGGGTTTAGCAGTGAGTGCCTGTATTTTTTAGTAATGGAGAAGCACAAAAGGAAAAATCTCTTGGCTTCCTGGCTTTCCAGTTTAGCCAGATTGGTTAGTACCAGCCAGAGACTCTGTCTGGAAAAACAAACAAAAACAGGATAGACAGCAAATGAGGAATTCACTGGAAACTGACCTCAGGTCATGTACACACACACACACACACACACACACACACACACACATACACTCACACATATGCACACCCATGCAAACACATACACGTGAAATTTGCCTAAATTAGGATGACACCAAGGTGAGAAGAGGTAAACATGCCAAGAGATTTGGGCAAGACTGTGATTTAAAATGGCACTTTCCCATTTTAAGTTTCATGAAGTTGGGTCCTGGACCTTTGAGACTCACAAGTTGAACACCTGGAGGTTGTGACCAGTGAATGCAGCAATCACCATGTAACAAAATAAATTTATTGAATCACACAGTTAGCATCATCGATATTGTTTGGTTTGTCATGAGAAAATAAGAAAAAAAGTAGAGAGGCTCATAAATGTCCAAAGAAGACAAAAAAGAGGAGTCTGTCTGAGGGCTGAACTCTAGCATTACCATTGCCATCCTGAGAAAAGCATACAGCAGAGCTATCAGGATGTGAGGCGATTGAGGCGAGAAAGTCCAAACGAAAGAATGATGGAAAAACTTGTCAGTGAGCAGTGCCTGCTCCTCCACTGGACAATCCAGGGAAAAGCACTTTAACACAGGACTAAGCAAAAACAGTGAAGGCTAGAATATAGGAAGCCCCTCTGCCCATGTCTGCACCCAGGGAGAAGCAGAAGTATCCAAAGTTATTCAATCGAAAGGATGGGGGAAAGGCAGCAGAGAATGGTTATTGAAGTTTGGTTTTTAGCAGTTTTTCTTTTTTTAAAGCAAACCACCTAAAATTATGAGGTTTAATTAGATCAGTGGATCTACATTTCAGAAAGTCTCATGAAACACACACTGAGCTGAGAAGCACCTGTGTCTGCAGATACTTGATGGAAATAGAATCCATGACTCCACTATGTTCTGTAACCTACAAAGGGACAAATGGTAAAGGGAATGTGAATGAGTTGGGTCTTGTGGCACTAGGAGGCAAGGTTATTTATGGAAATAATTCATGATTTTAAATAATCTTGAAGCCAGGGGTGTGTAAATGAGTTGTCTCTGGTTTGACAACAGTTTCCTATAAGTCGTAAAAATTACAAAACAAATCAGGAAAACTGCCATTGTTGTGATTTTTCTGAACTCTACTAAACACCCATATATATGCAGTCATTACATTGTAAATAATAAATTAAAAAATAATAAAGATTTAAAAATCCACATTCTAGCACCATCAAAAACAGAATTTTACTTTTCAATGAAAAAAATCTACAGCTTAAAATCAGAAAAGAGTAACAAAAATTAAGTACGTGCAAAAAGTGCTACCAGGAACCTTTTGCTTTGTTTGCTAATAAAAAATAAAGAAAATTAACTAGGAAAGGTCAGTGGGTAAAGTGTTTGCTTCATAGACATGAAGACCTGAGTTTGGATCCGGAATACCCATGTAAACTTGCGTTACACACTTGGAGGTAGAAACAGGCAGATTCTGAAGTTCAATGAACTAGCCCAAACAGCAAGTCTGAGGATTTTTTTTTTCTGTCTTGTTTAAAGTTTATTATTTCTTTATAGTAAAACATTAAAAACCTTTTCTTAACCTTTATAATACATTTAGATATATTTTTAATTTTTTTTCTTCCTTCTTTATTTTGTATTTATCAAAAAAAAAACACAGTAAAAAGAATTTAAAATGTGGAAGAGTTAACAATAACTATACAGAGGATAAGAATGATAGGCATGGCTTATCAAGGGAAGAAATACAAATAAGATTGCTACACCTATATTTTCTTTGTGTTCATCTTTCCCTCTGAATTTTTTTTT